>CAUYON010018612.1:0-18259 GCA_963573935.1 Arctocebus calabarensis
GTGTGTTCCTCGACCTTGTCTCTTGGCTCAGCTCCAAACCGTTGGCTTTCTCGCCAAATTTCTGTCCTTTAACTCTCCTTCTGGACAGGAGCGTCTGCAGAAAGCTGGCTACAGACCGCCATCTTGGCTCCTCCCCCCTTATTTTAATTTTTTAATTTTATTAACATTTGTTTAATTTAACATGGGAAATATTCTGTCATACCATAAGTATTAATGCTAGTGCTTCATGTATTTGATGATAAAGTGCCACTAGGCTTGTTTCTTTCTTTTTTTTTTAAATAAACAATTTTTTTATTAAATCATAGCTGTGTACATTAGTGCAATCAAGGAGTACAATGTGCTGGTTTCATATACAATCTGAAATGTTTTCATCAAACTGTGTAGCATAACCTTAATGGCATTTTCTTAGTTATTATATGAAGACATTTGTATTCTTCATTTAGTAAGTTTTGCCTATACCTTTCTAAGATGCACCATAGGTGTGGCCCCACCAATTACCCTCCCTCCACCCCAACCTCCCCCTCCCCTCCCTTCCCATATTCTTGTACTATAATTATAACCTTCATATGAAACCTTTAAATTAAGTTCATAGTAGGGCTGAGGACATTGGATACTTTTTCTTCTATTCTTGAGATACTTTGCTAAGAAGAATATGTTCAAACTCCATCCATGTAAACATGATAGAGGTAAAGTCTCCATCTTTCTTTAAGGCTGCATAACCTTATTCCATGGTACACATGTACCACAATTTATTAATCCATTCATGGGTCAATGGCCGCTTGGGCTTCTTCCATGACTTAGCAATTATGAATTGGGCTACAATAAACATTCTGGTACAGATGTCTTTGTTATAATGTGATTTTTTTGTCTTCTGGGTATATACCTAGTAAAAGAATTATAGGATTGAATGGCAGGTCTATTTTAGGATCTCTAAGTACTCTCCAAACATTTTTCCAAAAGGAACATATTAGTGTGAATTCCCACCAGCAGTGCAGAAGTGTTTCCTTTTCTCCACATCCACACCAACATCTCTGGTTTGGGGATTTTGTCTTGTGGGCTAGTCATACTGGAGTTAGGTGATATCTCAAATTAGTTTTGATTTGCATTTCTCTGATGATTAAGGATGGTGAGCACTTTTTCATGTGTCTATAAGCTGTGTGCCTGTATTCTTCAGAGAAGTTTCTCTTCAAGTCCTTTGCCCACCCTGAGATGGGATCATTTGTTCTTTTTTTGCTAATATGTTTGAGTTCTCTGTGTATTCTGGTTATTAAACCTTTGTCGGAGGCATAACCTACAAATAAATTCTCCCATTATGAGGGCTATCTGCTTGCTTTACTTACTATATTCTTCGCTATACAGAAGCTTTTTAGTTTGAACAGGCCCCAGTAGTGTATTTTTGATACTGCTTCAATTGCCTGGGGAGTCCTCCTCATAAAATATTCACCCAAGCCAATTCCTTTAAGAGTTTCCCCTGCACTTTCTTCTAATATTTAGATAGTTTTCTGTCTTAAGTTTAAATCTTTAATCCAGTGAGAGTCTACCTTAGTTAATGGTGAGAGGTGTGGATCCAGTTTTAGTCTTCTATAGGTCGCCAGCCAGTTCACCCAGCACCATTTGCCAAATAGGGAGTCTTTTCCCCACTGAATGTTTTTAATTGGTGTGTCAAAGATCAAGTAACAGTAAGTAGCTGGATTCATCTCTTGGTTCTCTATTCTGTTCCAAACATCTACCTCTCTGTTTTTGTGCCAATACCAAGCTGTTTTGATCACTATCGATTTATAGTAGAGTCTCAGGTCTGGTAGCATGATTCCTCCTGCTTTGTTTTTATTTTTGAGTAAAGTCTTGGCTATTTGAGGTTTTTTCTGATTCCATATAAAACAAAGTATTATTTTTTGAGATCTTTAAAATATGACAATGGAGCTTTGATAGGAATTGCATTAAAATTATATATTACTTTGGGTAGTATAGACATTTTAACAATGTTGATTCTTCCCAGCCATGAGCATGGTATATTTTTCCATTTGTTAACATTTTCAGCTATTTCTTTCCTTAAAGTTTCATAGTTCTCTTTATAGAGAACTTTCACATCCTTTGTTAGGTAAACTCTCAAATATTTCATCTTCTTTGGCACTACTGTGAAAGGAATAGAGTCTTTGACTGTTTTTTTGGTTTGGCTATTGTTGGTATATATAAAGGCTACAGATTTATGGGTGTTGATTCTGTAGCCTAAGATATTGCTGTATTCCTTGATCACTTCTAAAAGTTTTGTAGTAGAATTCTTGTTGTTTTCTAGATATACAATCATAGCATTTGCAAAGAGTGAAAGTTTGATCTCTTCTGACCCTATGTGGATACTCTTGATCGCCTTTTCTTCCCTGATTGCAATGGCTAAAACTTCCATTACGATGTTGAAGAGCAAAGGAGACAATGGGCAACCTTGCCTGGTTCCTGATCTAAGTGGAAATGGTTTCAGTTTAACTCCATTCAATACGATATTGGCTGTGGGTTTGCTGTAGATGGCCTCTGTCAGTTTAAGAAATGTCCCTTCTATACCAATTTTTTTAAGTGTTCTGATTATGAAGCGATGCTGGATATTGTCAAAAGCTTTTTCTGTATCAATTGAGAGAATCATATGGTCTTTATTTTTTAATTGTTTATGTGCTGGATTACATTTATAGATTTACATATATTGAACCAGCTTTGAGTCCCTGGGATAATGCCCACTTGGTCATGGTGTATAATTTGTTTAATGTATTATTGGATTCTGTTTGTTAGTATCTTGTTAAATATTTTTGCATCAATATTCATTAGTGATATTGGCCTATAGTTTTCTTTTCTTGTTGGGTATATCCGTTGTTTAGGGATCAAGGCGATGTTTGCTTCATAGAAAGTGTTGGGTAGTATTCCTTCTTTTTCTATACTTTGGAAGAGGTTTAGTAATATAGGTACCAGTTCTTCTTTAAAGGTTTGGTAGTATTCTAACATGAAGCCATCTGGTCCCAGGCTTTTCTTTTTAGGGAGATTTTGTATAGTTGATGCTATTTCAGAACTTGATAAAGGCCTTTTCAAGGCCTATGTTTCCACTACATTCTGGCTAAGTCTTGGTAGGTGGCGTGCTTCCAAGTATTGATCAATTTCCTTCAGATTTTCATATTTCTGAGAGTAAAGTTTCTTGTAATATTCATTAAGGATTTTTTGAATTTCTGAGGGGTCTGTTGTTATTTCATCTTTACCTTTTCTGATTGATGAAATTAGAGATTTTGCTCTTTTTTTTGTCTGATTAGGTTAGCCAAAGTTTTATCTATTTTATTGACCTTTTCAAAAAACAAACTTTTTGATTTATAGATCTGTTCTACAATTCGTTTGCTTTCAATTTCATTTAATTCTGCCCTGATTTTAGTTATTTCTTTTCTTCTGCTCAGTTTGGGGTTGGAATGGTCTTCCTTCTCCAGTTGCTTGAGATGTGCCATTAAGTTGTTAACTTCCTCTTTTTCCATTTTCTTGAGGAAGGCTTGCAGAGCTATAAATTTCTGTCTTAGGACTGCCTTTGCAGTATCCCAGAGGTTCTGATAATTCATGTCTTCATTGTCATTTTGTTCCAAAAATTTGGTGATTTCCTTCTTAATTTCATCTATGACCCATCTATCCTTCAGCACAAGGTTATTTAATTTCCATGTTTTTGTATGAGTATGCAGATTTCTGTTGTTATTGAGTTCAACTTTTATTCCATGATGGTCAGAGAAGGTGCAAGGAATAATTTCTATACTTTTAAATTTACTGAGGTTAGACTTGTGACCTATAATGTGATTGATTTTGGAGTATGTTCCATGGGGTGATGAGAAGAATGTGTATTCAATTTTATTAGGATGTAATGTTCTGTAGATGTCTGTTAAATCGAGTTGTTGAATGGCTAAGTTCAAATCTAAAACCTCTTTACATGGCTTCTTTTTGGAGGATCTATCCAGTACTGCTAAAGGAATATTAAAATTTCCAACTACTATGGAGCTGGAGGAAATCAAGTTACTCATGTCTATTAGAGTTTTTCTTATAAATTGAGGTACATTCTCGTTGGGTGCATAAATATTAATAATTGAAATCTCATCATATTGAGTAGTACCTTTAACAAATATGAAATGTCTGTCTTTATCCTTCTTTACTTTGGTTGGTTTAAAGCCTATTGAATTTGCAAATAAGATTGCAACACCTGCTTTTTTCTGTTTTCCATTTGCCTGGAATATAGATGACCATCCCTTCACCTTGAGCCTAAATTTATCTTTTAAAGTAAGATGAGATTCTTGTATGCAGCAGATATCTGGCCTGAGTTTTTGTATCCAATCAGCCAACCTATGCCTTTTTAGAGGACAATTTAAACCATTCACATTAATTGAAAACAATGATAAATCTTTAGAAAGTCCAGTAGACATTTTTAATCCTTTCATCATTGTTGAAGTTGAAATTTGATAAAAAGTTTCTGGGTGAGTTTACTTTTGTATTACACTGGTCATTATGGAGGATAGGTCTGAGAATATCCTGGAGAACTGGTTTCATTATAGCAAATTTCTTCAACATGAATGTTGTTGTTAAAGTATTTAATTTCTCCATCATAAATGAAACTCAGTTTAGCTGGATACAAGATCCTGGGTTGAAAGTTCTTTTGCCTTAGGAGATTAAAAGTCAATGAACATTCTCTTCTAGCTTTAAAGGTTTGATCAGAGAGATCTGCAGTTATTCCAATATTCTTTCCCTTGTAGTTAATGGATTTCTTACATCTGGCTGCTTTCAGAATTTCCTCCTTCATATTAATTTTAGTGAAGTGAATTATGATGTGCTTCAGGGATGTCTTATTCAGGTTGAGTCATGCTGGGGTTCTGAAACTGTCTGCTATCTGAATTTCAGAATCTCTTGGTATGTCTGGAAAGTTCTCTTTCATAATCTCATAAACAAGAGACTCTGTGCCTTGTGACCCCTGTTCATCATTTTCAGGTATTTCTATAAGGCGAATATTGGTTTTTCTTCAAGTTATCCCAGAGCTGTCTGAGAGAATGATCCATTTTTGCCTTCCATTTCTCTTCCTCTTTGGAAGTTTAGGAGTGCTCAAAAGCTTTGTCTTCCATGTCAGAAATCCTTTCTTCTGCTTGCTCCATTCTGTTACTGAAGGATTCTACTGTATTTCTCAAATCTTTGAGGGCTGCAACTTCTTGTCAAAGATGTGTCAAAATGTGTCAAAATCTTTGGTCATTTTGTCTTTGAATTCATTCAATTCTGGAGACATTTTTTGGGTCATCTTTTGGACTACAGTCTGAAATTCTAATTTCATCTTTTCCTCCAATCCGCTGATCTCATTTACTATCCAGACTCTGAATTCGATTTCTGACATCTCAGTCATTTGCTTATGCAAAGGATTTTGTGTTGCATCTACCTTGTCATTCCTTGGAGAGTTGATCTACTCTGATTATTCATGTTGCCAGAGTTTTTCTGTTGATTCCACCTCATGATTATTTTTCACTGTTGCCTATGACCATCCTCAGAGTTAGGAAGGTGTCTCTCCCAGATCAGACCCAGGCAGAATCACTCTGTTATTGCTGTATCTTTGTTGAGAGTGACCCTGTGTAGCTTGTCTGGGACTGCCCCACCCAGGTTGAGTTAGTGCTGCAGGAGTAGCTCTGGAGTGTGGCACACCCAGATCAATCAGCAGGGCATGGGATTGGGCACTGGTGGCCTTTGCAAAGGGAGCCCATTCCTCCAGTAGTCTCTGGCTGGGAGGAGGTCTCTGGAGGGAGGGCAGCAGGCCTGGGGCACTGATCAGAGCCAGGCTGGTCCCAGCGGGCTGCAGGCCGAGGCCGGGCGGGGGCACAGATTGACCCTGGGTGTGAGTCTCGGCAGACTTCCTGGCCAAACTGCTCACAGTGGGCCAAGGCCTAGCAGAGTGCCAACCAGGGCCGTGCAGGATTCTCCATGGAGTGGAGTTCCTGGTCACTGTGGGCTGTGCACCTGGGGCACAGATCAGAGCCAGGTGAGGTCCCAGCAGGCAGCAGGCCGAGGCTGGGTGGGGCACAGATGGGTGCTTTTTGCGAGTCCTGGTGGATTTCTTGGCTGCTGCTGGCAGAGGGCCAAGGCCCAGCAGGGTACCAATAGGGTGTGTTTGTGTGGGGTCTCAGTAGAGAGGAGTTCCTGGCTGCTGTGGACAATGGGCCTGTGGCATGATGGGGCCAGGTTGGGCACAGTTCAGCCAGCAGGAGTCCTAGTGGAATTCCTGGCTGCTGCTGGCGGTGTGCCAAGGTCCAGCAGGGTGCCAATCAGGGCCACACAGGGGTCCTGGTGGAGTTCCTAGCCTAGGGGCTGGCAGGGGCTCAGTGGGGCCCCAGAGTCTCTTACCTGACAGGCTGCCTGGGTCAGCAGGTAGGGAGGGTGGGCGAGGCTCAAGTCCTCCTCCCTCAATTTCTGCAGAGGTCAGGCTTCCAGTGTGTCAGGTAAGGGGGGAATGGTGCCCTGGAAGTTCAGAATGGCAGAAAACTTTAGATCAGTTTTCCTGCCTGAAGCTTGGTTTCTTGAAGTCGTTGTTTGCCTCAGGGGTGACCTGCAGTTGTCACTTCTCTCTCTCTCTCTTTCTCTCAGCTGGGCTCCCAGTCTTCAGCTCAGTTGGGCAGTTTCTGGAGGTTATCTTTCCTTCTCTCTCTCTCTCTCTCTCTCTTGGCTGAGCTCCCAGTCTTCAGCTCAGTTGGGCAGTTTCTGGAGATTATCTTTCCTTTTCTCTCTCTCTCTCTCTCTCGGCTGAGCTCCCAGTCTTCAGCTCAGTTGGGCAGTTTCTGCAGGTTATCTTTCCTTTTGGACAGGAGCCTCTGTTGGAAGCTGCTTCCAGTTGGCCATCTTGCCCTAGGATCCAGTGTTGAATTTTAAAGAAGGCACAGAACCTACAGAATTCCTGCAGTAGACTGGCTCCCTGGTACCCATCTCCAGCTCAGAAAAACAGTTCATCTCTAAAGACAAGTGGCCTGGAGTAGAGGATGTGGAAGCCTTCAAACCCACTCACATCCTCACAACTCATCGTCTCTGCTGATTTTCATTGCTCACTCACTTGCATGTTGGACCCACCACCAATCGATCACCAACTCGGGAGAAGCACTCTGTTTCCCTCCGATGGCTACGGAGAAAGCTCCACTGCTTGCGCTCCGCTCTCGCACCTTTCTATTTACATATTTTTAAATACTTTTTTTCAACAATAGGTCAATGATGAGCATCACTTATTACTTAATAAGATATGAAAGAGTCTTAAAATTTATATAAATACTTTTTGTCCCCCCAAACTCACATTCACAATATTTTCCCTTTTCTGATAATAGCAGGAAATTTTAGGCAAACCTTAGTCATCTATCCAAGGTAGATCACGTTAGTGGCTCTCAAACTTGGTTGCATTGAGTTCCACCATCTATCAAAAATATTGATTCCATCAAATAGGGAGAAAAACATATTTTTTTTCTTCCATAAGAAAATCTCTATGTTGACAGCTGCTTTATTTGCCAAGAACTTTAACTTTCGGGTATATCAAATATTGCAGTAAAAAAATACTGTTGGGAATAAATTGTATAATGCTATGGCATTAATACTCAAATAAGTGAAAACAACGGTTTCTTATATTCCTGAGTTGTATCATGGTACTTTCCCAAGATGTTCTAATTTCACCTTGTGGATTTTGTGTGATCATACTCGTTTAGAAGTTGAGTTGGATCAAAGATTGCAAGCTCTGGTAAGTGGCCATTTATTTGCTTCTCAATTTGTGCCAACACCTCATCACATGAGAATTATTGCTATAAGATATGTTGCTCACACCTCCTCCTTGCAACTTCTCCTGATCAGCCCCATTTTCCACCCCTTCCCTGAGAGTTCTTCAGATGGAGACAGCCAATTGGTTTCTTCTTAGTGATAACACTTTTCTGGTAAAGTGATAGTCTTCTTAAGGTATCTTTCTAATCACAGCGATATCTACTTCCATATTAGTCTATGAACTGTCTCCCCTTCCCCCTGGGCATGGGTCCTGGAGTCCCCTCTAACCTGAGGCAATACCATTACCAATGGTCATAGCAGATGAAATCAAAGCTGGACTCTACACAAGCAAGGGCATGCAGATTCTCTTTCCTAGAAAAATGTTAACTAGAAACAAAAGAGAATAGTCAGGCTATCTGACTATATGAAATTACATGAGGACTCGAACTAGGGGTGGACAATTCAGCTATGTGTTCCAGAGATGCAAGGAAAGTGAAAAATA
This sequence comes from Arctocebus calabarensis, assembly GCA_963573935.1. Taxonomy (NCBI): domain Eukaryota; kingdom Metazoa; phylum Chordata; class Mammalia; order Primates; family Lorisidae; genus Arctocebus; species Arctocebus calabarensis. The sequence continues at coordinate 8,264 of CAUYON010018612.1, forward strand.
AAACAGACACATGGAGACAGGGTTGGGAGAAATGGAGAGAGTCTCTTTCAATTTCCTGGTTCTAACTGTGCCCTGCTGCTTTTCATTAGACACTAGTTCTAGAGTCTCATAATAAATTTGGCAGGGTAAGGGGTGACAGTTACCTTAAATTAGCTCAGAATTACTTTGCATTACTTGATACTACAGTACTCTAATGAATTCAGGTGGTTTACCCTAAGGAGGTTTGCAAATATATTGGCCTGATCACCCCCATTTGAGTACAAACTTTTCCAGAACTGGGGGTGGGCAGCCAGCCTCCTGCAGATTGACACTCCCTAGTTCAGGGATGGGTGGGAAGCCCATGTTGTCAGCTGTCATAGGGGAGAGATGAGGTGGGAATTAGGCCTGCAGGATTTCTCCATACATCCTAATCTGTTGAGAAACTATCTCAGCAGTCTAGAAGGGCTCCAATTTCTTGAGGGAGTATCTAAGAATGGTGCCCTGATTAATGGTCTCATGCTTCTCAATAGCAAGTTTATGTATAAGCATATTATATATAATTTTTAACTATAATAAGACATTGGTAGAAATCTCTCTGCAGGCATCTTTTGATGATTTCAGTGCCAGCTACCAATTATCAAAGTTTTGTTTTGAATAGATTAAGTTATTCCATGTACAGAAACCAGCTTTCCCTTGTTAGATTTCATGTTTTATAGTTTTATCTTCATAAGTATTTTAGTCTTGCATTCAGAGAAACTGCACCCTTGGCTTTAGAAGGAATGTCTTGCAACATACTTCTCCCCACAACCCATGATTACTATTTCCACTAGGGTAGCTATGGCTTTAGTACCTTGGTGGATTGGAAATCATGGGTCTTGGTTCCTGAAATTTTTTGAACATGTTTTCATATTTTAAATTCCTATATTTATTCTTTCCTTAGTGATCAAATATGAGTTTGTTGATATTCTAGATTTAGGATTCTCAAACTGAGGCATACTTCAAAATTACTTCAAAGCCTTGTTAAAATGTAAATTACTGGGTTCCACCCCAGGTTTTCTGATTCAGTGTATCTGGGGTGAAGCCTGATCATTTGTATTTCTCATATGTTCCAAAATGATGCTATTGCTGCTAGTCAGGGGACCACACTTTGAGAATCCTCTTTAGAGTATCACAGGAAGAATTGCTCTTGGCCTTCCTCATGTATTACTCAAATCACCAACTTCTAGTATTCCTCAACCACTAAAGTAGTATCATCATACAAAACTCATCTAGTGAAATGTTACTGGAAATTCAAGGATGTAAGGAGCCATTGTTTTCATTTGCTCAAATACTAAAAGCCAAAACTCAATCTCAATAGTGTTTCTACTGCAGCATTTGATAGTCTTAAAAATTAAAGTTTCTGAAAAATATGATAATTATCAAAATAGGGATCTTATTCTTGATGAAACATAAATATTTATTTGTTTCTATCCCAATAAAACCAATTATTTTTTGTTTAAAATAGGCATTTTTATGTAGAGGAAGCCAATTCAAGACTGAGATTTCTAGTAGTATCTTTCCAATCCAATATTTTCTTGGCTAGGAAAGAAAAGGATTGAGTAGCTTCTGGTTTAGGAGGAATTTCACTACCCTCCTACCAGATTTATGACCTTTACTGCTCCACTCTTGAATTGTCCTTATTTAAATGTTGATATTTCCCAGTACTCTTATTTTGTGAAATGGGGAAATTTGAGAAGTCAAAATATGGTTAATCTTTGGGAATACTTTATGAGTGTGAACATCATGAAAGGTTGATATCTACTGTCTCAGGAGACCCACTACCACCTCTTCCCCCCCCCCTTGGATTCTACAGCTATTGGTAGGAAATCATAATTTGTCCCAGGTGATCCTCATGCCCCCATCATGTGTGTGGCATGGTTGCTGGGCAACATACAGATACAACTGAAGAGTCTTAATATTATCACAGATGATTAAAAAAACACAGGCATTGATGGAGTCCTGCAATCTAGACCTGTCATCCTACTAGAGAGGTGATCGACCTGGCTGCCCTAGAAGCAAAATACAAGGCTAGGGAGAAGAACTGGACCATGAGTGGGAAGTGGCTCAGTCTGACTGAGGCTGAAGAGCCATAAGAGGCAGGATTCCATGTCCCCATCTAGTTCTCAAGGGAGCAAGGAAGGCTTCAACAAGACTTCACTCATTCACTCATTCATTCCCTTGTTCATTTAGCAAAAAGTTATTGAGACTCTCCTGTGTGTCAGGCAGCATGCTGTGCCCTGGACATCATGAGGCAGTTAAGCCAGGCATGGCCCCACCTACCCAGAAGTGACATAGTACTGGGGAGATAGATTAGGGAGGATTAAGCAACCAGTAAAAGATGTGACTACATTGTTGCTGTTATTAATGAGAGATACAGAAGCTTGGGAAGTAAAGAAAGGTTTGCAGGAGGAAGGAAAGCTGTTTAAGCTGATACTTAAATGAAAGAGAAGAGATCATTCAGGTTTAGGAGAGAGGATTAGAAGAAAGGGGAAAGTAATGGGAGAAATGAAGTGTTTCCAGGTGCAGGAAGCAGCAAGTTTGAAGCACGTTGGCAGGAAGGGGCCCAGAGTATGGGAATAGACAACAGAGGTGAGGGCTGTGTTTTAGCCCCCCCACCCCCTCAGCAGAGATCTTCAGGCAGGGCACAATCTACGTGCCTTCACAGCAACCTGGGGCTATATACAATGGAAAATTCTCTCTTCTCATTTAGTTGGCCTCTTAGGCATTTTTCATATCAATTCACCACTGTGACCTTCTTGAAATACATTATTCCTCAGATTTCCATGCCCCACCCCATCCCTCATCTTCCTTTTACCTACGCTGCTCAAGCCTTCTCAGCTGGGCCTCCAGAGGATGGTATGCCTTAAGGTCCAGCCTTTTCTCCTCTTGTTTTGTTTTTTTGTGTGTTTTTTTTTTTTTGATATATATTTTTTAAATTTTATTATCTTTGTCATTAAATCATAGCTGGGTACAATAGTGCAATCAAGGGGTACAATGTGCTGGTTTCATATACGATCTTAACTATTTTCATCAAACTGATTAACATAGCCTTCCTGGCAATTTCTCTGTTATTATATGAAGACATTTGTATTCTGCATTTAGCAAGGTTCACCTGTACCCTTCTAAGATGCACAGTAGGTGTGGCCCCCACCAATTACCCTCCCTCCGCCCCAACCTCCCCTTTCCCCACCCTACCCTTAACCCTTTCCCTATATTCTTGTGTTATACCATTCATACAACAGCTATAAATTAGCTTCGAATCACAAATGGATCAATAAATTGTGGTACATGTATACCATGGAATATTACACAGCCTTAAAGAAAGATGGAGACTTTACCTCTTTCATGTTTACATGGATGGAGCTGGAACATATTCTTCTTGACAAAGTATCTCAAGAATGGAAGAAAAAGTATCCAATGTACTCAGCCCTACTATGAAGCTAATTTATTTTTATATTTTTTAAATCATGTTTTTTTAACATGATTCTGGGTTTTTTGTTTGTTTGTTTTTGTTTTTGTGATAGAGCCTCCAGCTGTCACCCTGGAGAGAGTGCGTGGCATCACAGCTCACAGCAGCCTCCAATTCCTGGGCTCAAGCAAGTCTCCTGCCTCTGCCTCCCAAGTATCTGGGACTACAGGCGCCCGCCACAACACCCAGCCTTTTTTTGTTTGCAGCCATCATTGTTGTTTGGCAGGCCCAGGCTGGATTCAAACCCGCCAGCTCAGGTGTACGTGGCTGGCGCCTTAGCCCATTGAGCTACAGGCACCGAGCCCCAGTTATTTTTTAGAGAGGAATTCTTGCTCTGGCTCAGGCTGATCTCGACCTGTGAGCTCACACAATTCACCTGCTTTGACCTCTCAGAATGCTGGGATTACAGGCGTGAGCCTCTGCGCCCGGCCGGATGTCTCCTCTGATTCTGGCCTGACCATATGGATTTCTAACTCTGTTTCCACCCTTAGCCCCCTTCTCTATCATCCAAATCCCAAGAGATTCAGAATCTTTAGCTGGAAACCAACTTTTCTGAGCATTGGACAAGAATTTTTCTCCAGAATTTCAAGCCAGCAGATAAGACTCTCCTCTTTTTCTGCCTGAGATTATACACTCCTGAAATCTGTAAGGAATTTGCAAGCTCCTCTGCCAGGACCACATTCCTGAGAGGAATGTTCCTGTGAATGGACCAAAAAAGTGCTGAGAAGGAAGTGGCCCTATTCAAACCATTCACAACACTGAACAGGTGAATCAGCCTAAATTGTCAGGTGAATTTGTCCTACTGATTGAAAGGGTAGAAATTTATTCCCAGAGAAGGGTGTCAATCCGTAATGCATTCAAAATATGGAGTTAGAAAGACAAACTTTGTGAATGTTGTTATAAAAACAACTGTAGCAGCAAAGGCACCAGTCCAGCTTAAGACAGATGATCTCAAGAAATGAATTTCCTCATAGGACTTTCTTGAGTCTTAGTGTACACTTGATGCAAAGACTAGGCTGTATATGAAAGTTCATATAAGTGCTTAAATTGTGTCGTGGCTGGAAAACTAAGGGAGAGATGTGGCATATATGTGTGGGGTGAGGGGGTGGCATGAGTGGGGGCAATAGGCAGACATACAAAAAGGGGTGGATCAGGCAAGTGTCTGATTCCTACCCTACTCCCTGCGCAGGGGTGAGGGGAGATGGGAGTCTTGCCATTCAGCAACTACACTAAAATAGAATTACTAGCACTTTTGCTGCCCAGAAATAAGTACTCCTAACAGATGGCATGTCTCAGAAGAACTGAATCTGGAGCCTAACAAGCCTGAGCTCAAATCTTGGAATTGACTGAATCAAAATAACACTGAAGAAAGAAAAGTGCCCTGTTTGGTTTGATTTGCAATCTCTCCTACTGCCAGGAATCAATGCTTCATGGACTCAAGACATGGAACGATGCAGCCTAATATATATAGAAGGGCCATGAAACCTTCTCAGCAATGGGCCTAAATCTTAGGCCTGGCTCTTGATAAATATTCAACAACTCAAAAAAAAAAAAAAAAAAAAAAGGAAGAAGTAAAAAATAAGCAACGAAATAAAATAAAAAAACCAAAAAAAATAAAAAAATAAAATTAAAAAAAAAATATTCAACAACTCCCTGGAGGGCAGCTTGACTTTCTTTCCAGTTCAGGCCCAATTCCTTTTCTGACACTTCCCTATGCTTTGGCTGGAGGACTGCCAAGGTCATGTAGTCTAAAGCTAGAATACCTTGACCAAAGCCTATCCCCAAAGAGACTGTCATGAGAGTGAATGGGAGTGAATGGGACCTCTTCACCAAATTCAGGATGTGAGCAGATGGGAAGGAGAAACCACATGAAGGATGGATGTAGGAAGAAAGGTTATGAAAAGGAGCTGTCAGCTCAGAACCTGTAGCTCAGCGCCTAGGGTGCCAGCCACATAGACCTGAGCTGGTGAGTTTGAATCCAGCCCAGGCCTGCCAAACCACAATGCCAACAACCAAAAAATAGCTGGGCATTGTGGCGGTGCCTGTAATCCCAGCTATTTAGGAGCCTAAGGCAAGAGAATCGCTTAAGCCCAAGGCTTTGAGGTTGCTGTGAGTTGTGACACCACGGCACTCTACCCAGGGCGACAGCTTGAGACTCTGTCTCAAAAAAAAAAGAAAGAAAAGAAAAGGAGCTGTCAATAGCTGAGTTTAAAAGCCAATTTAGGGCTCAGCCTGTGGCTCAATGGGCTAAGGTGCCAGCCACATACACCCGAGCTGGTGGGTTCGAATCCAGCCTGGGCCCACCAAACAACGATGACGGCTGCAACCAAAAAATGGCTGGGCGTTGTGGCGGGTGCCTGTAGTCCCAGTTACTTGGGAGGCGGAAGCAGGAGACTCGCTTGAGTCCAGGAATTGGATATTGCTGTGAGCTGTGATGCCACAGCACTCTCTCCAAGGTGACTGCTTGAGGCTCTGTCTCAAAAAAAAAAAAAAAAGCCAATTTCGGCTGGGTGTGGTGGTTCACACTTATAATCCTAGAACTCTAGGAGGCTGAGGAGGGTGGATCACTTAAGCTCAAGGGTTTGAGACAAGGCTGAGGAAGAACAAGACCTTGTCTCTAAAAAATAGCCAGGCCTTGTGGTGGGCACCTATAGCCCCAGCTACTTGGGAGGCTGAGGCCAGAGGATCACCTGAGCCCGAGTTTGAGGTTGCTATGACATCACATCACTCTATCCAGGGTGAAAGAATGAGACTGTCTCAAAACTAACAAACAAACAAAAGACTTCAGATACTAACCTGGGAATCTGATCACACCTCATTGTTAACCTTACCTTACACAATTTACTTTCTAAGGTGAATCCGTGGTGGATGGCCATGGCCACTGCCTTTTGTCTTTTAAAGTTTCATTAATTTGTGGTTTTGCTCCAAATTGTTACAAACACACCCTCATATATATATATATATATATATATTTTTTTTTTTTTTTTTTTTTTTTGAGACAGAGCCTCAAGCTGTCGCCCTGGGTAGAGTGTCGTGGCATTACAGCTCACAGCAGCCTCCAATTCCTGGGCTCGAGCAATTCTCCTGCCTCTGCCTTCCAAGTAGCTGGGACTACAGGCGCCCACCACAACGCCCTGTTATTTTTGTTTGGTTTGCAGCTGTCATTGTTGGTTGGCGAGCCCAGGTTGGATTCGAACCCGCCAGCTCAGGTTTACATGGCTGGCGCCTTAGCCCGCTGAGTCACAGGGGCCGAGCCACACCCTCATATTTAATTGAAATGGTCTGCTTTTTTCTAAATCAGAACTGGCCTTTTAGCAGATAGCATTTCTAATCAGCCAAGTCCCACAGCTTTCTGATAACATCGTATGCACATGCCAATGTAATCTGAGTCAGGCTGTTGGATCTAATCTGGTGCCTGGAAAGCAGTGATCTAGAGATCAGGTGTCTTGAATTTGAATTTGCCATTGAATTGTAAGATTTTCAACAGGTTACTCTTTCTTATTATTGAAGACCACTGTAGGTACATTTAGAAGAACAACACCACTTCAAAGTAGGTACAGTTCTAGTTTCTCAGTGCATCCTCATTCAGTGAGTTTCTTACAGATTAGAGATGGGGGGGACTGGTTGTGTAAATCATTTGCATTTGTAAACAATAGATAAGCACGTAGGAAAAATCCACTCAGCAATCATCAAAAGCTTAATCTCTGGCCAGTGGTGGCTCAGGCCTGTAATCCTAGTACTCTGAAGGCTAAGGCGGGGAGATTACTTGAAAGTTCAAGTAATGCTCTGTAGCAGTAACTGCTGACGCTCAGCAGTTTGAGAGCAGCCTGAGCAAGAGTGAGACCCTGTCTCTACTAAAAATAGAAAAACTAGGGCGGCACCTGTGGCTCATCGAGTAGGGCACCGGCCCCATATACCAAAGGTGGCGGGTTCAAACCCGGCCTCGGTCAAACTGCAAAACTGAAAAATAGCTGAGCATTGTGGCGGGCGCCTGTAGTCCCAGCTACCAGGAGGCTGAGGCAAGAGGATCACCTAAACCCAGGAGTTGGAGGTTGCTGTGAGCTGTGTGATGCTGACGGACCTCTACCGAGGGTGATTAAGTGAGACTCTATCTCTACAAAAAAAAAAAAGAAAAACTAGCTGGGCATCGATCGGGAGGGCACCTGTAGCCCCAGCTACTTGGGATGCTAAAGCAGGGGGTCATTTGAGCCCAAGAGTTTGAGGTTGCTGTGAGCTGTGATGCTGCAGTTCTCTACCCAAAGTGACAGAGTGACATTATCTAAAAAAAAAAAAGCTTAATTTCACATACAATTCTGAACAATATCCTAACTGACAATTCACAAACCCTAAAAATTCATTGGTGATCTGTCGGGGTTTTCAGATCAGCTGGTCTTGCACAAGCAGGGAGATTCTGCAGTGGGAAAGCACATGGCTGATTCTGGCCAAACAGACTTGCACGGTCATGTCTAGAGACCTGGAATTACCTGCCTGCTTGGGCAGCTGGGGAGAAAAGAAGGGTTAACCTCAATAGCCTGGCAGACAAAACAACCCTATTCAAATGTAGCTCATCAGAGACTTAGCAGACATCTGTGTGCCTTTACAGCTGAAAAGTTAAATTGAGTCCGTTTCTAGAACAGTTTGACTTTCTCAGAAAAAAAGTACAAATATAAATGTCCAGAGAGAAATACGAAGTCTAGTCGGATCAGTAGTTGTTAGCTTCTGTGCTTTGTCTTTTAGTTTGTTGTGAGGTGATAGTGTGTGCAATTTGTTAATCGTTTATCACTTAACACTAACTCTAGATGGTAAGTGCTATGAGAGGAGGGAACATGTGTATTTTATTTCTATTAAATTCTCTGGGCCTCGTAGGGTGCCTTGCATACAATAAGCACTCAAAAATTTTTTTTCAGTGAATGAATAATAGATGAATGACTTAGTTCCTGTGTATATTCAATTACATTTTATTATACATTTATACTACTTGATATTATATCACATGATTTATACATATATATAATAGAATCTTCCCAGGCAAAAGTCTGAGTTTCCAAAGGATATTTCTTCTTTACCAGTGGTATCTGACATCCCTAAAAAGCATATAAACAAAAGATCTGCTGTTGCTGCATTCTCTGGAGGAACAATTCTGAAGAATTGGGACCAACCCTAGGGTCTTTGACTCCCAGGCCCAAACGTCTGAAACTGGCTCTTGGAAACTCCTGACGGATCCTGAGTCACCTCTAGACGCGTGACTAGTAAAAGGAGCCCCTCGGTGAAAGGAAACAACAAAAAACAAACCCTAAATCTGGGACTCAGAAAGCTTGAGTTCACACTGAGCTCTTGGCCCTTAGAATCGTTATGGTAGATCACGTCCTTTGTGGCCGAGACCACGCATGCTACGACACAATATAATTCATGACCCAGGCAAACAAAGCAACAGCAGAACTTGATACAATAGGCTGTTGCTATGTAGTTAAAATGTCTGTTCTCAGTGGTGACCCTCACTGTGAGAAGAGAGCATGGTTTATGCTGAAGCAAGAGGGCCTTTAAGACATCAGAAAGGACTCTCAGCAATATAAGGACTGCCAGACACTGAGTCTGGGACCACGGTGGTTGCAGAATCTCCCTCAGAAGGTTCATCAAGATAATGTCCCACACTCATCTCTCAGGTGATCTGTTCTTTCTTGTTGGAAAGACAGCCTCAGACCCAATTACCTCTAACATGCACCCATTTTCATTCTGGGAAAAATCCTAGGCTATACCTCAAATAAGATTTTAAGTGCAAAATTCCCAACAGTTTATTCTAATGCTTTGGAAAAGACAGTTGATTGCCTTGAGGTCTTTTTCTTTGAGTCAGTTTATCCATACAAAGAAACCTGGAAGAAATTCATGGATTGAACACCTCCCAGCAGTCCTTGCATTGACAGAACACTCCCCGCAGTCCTTGCCTTTGGCTGTCTTGTTTAGTCCTAGAGCAAACCTGAAAGGCACTTGCTTCCATACCAATTTCACAAGTATTAAAACTGAGACCTGGGGAAGTAACAGCTGTGCACAAGATAAGTAGAGCCACACCAGGTCTATCTGGTGTGGAAGTTCTTCCCACCACACCTGGTTACCACTGGGGAGAAGCGGAGGGGCAGTTGGACACCCACGGGCTCCCAGGCCGCAGTCATGATGTACACAAAGTGCAGTTTACGTATTCTGCTCAGCGCGGCCCCTGCAGATGCTAGATTTGGAGCCTTTTCTGCTTACGCTTTTCCTGAGTTCCTATTGCTGAATATGGTCCTTAATACAACAGTCTTTTGGACCCCAGCATATAATTAGAATTAAAACGGAAGCCTAGGCTCAGCGCCTGTGGCTCAGCGGGCTAAGGCGCCAGCCACGTACACCTGAGCTGGCAGGTTCGAATCCAGCCCGGGCCTGCCAAACAACAATGATGGCTGCAACCAAAAAATGGCCGGGTGTTGTGGCGGGCACCTGTGGAACCAGCTACTTGGGAGACGGAGGCAGGAGAC
>CAUYON010018619.1:0-15691 GCA_963573935.1 Arctocebus calabarensis
GTCGGAATTTATTCTCCTGGGACTCACAGACGACCCGGTGCAGGAGAGGATTCTGTTCGGGGTGTTTCTGGCCATCTACCTAGTCACGCTGGCGGGGAATCTGGGCATGATCGTGCTGATCAGGACCAGCTCCCACCTCCAAACGCCCATGTATTTCTTCCTCGGCCACCTCTCCTTCGTAGACATTTGCTATTCCTCCAATGTCACCCCCCACATGCTGCACGACTTCCTCTCGGACCGCAAGACCATCTCCTACGGCGGCTGCTTCGCGCAGTGCCTGCTCTTCATCGCTCTGGTGATCACCGAGTTCTACATCCTGGCTGCGATGGGCCTGGACCGCTACTTGGCCATCTGCAGCCCTCTCCGTTACTCCTCCAGGATGTCCCCGGGCGTCTGCGCCTCCCTGGTCACCGGCACCTACGTGTTTGGCTTCCTGAACGGACTCTCTCAGGCGCTGCTGACCTTCCACTTGCCCTTCTGTGGCTCCGCCGAGATCAACCACTTCTACTGCGCCGATCCTCCCCTTCTCATGCTGGCCTGCGGCGACACCCATGTCAAAAAGATGGCCATGCTCGTGGTCGCCGGCTTCACTCTCTCCAGCTCTCTCTTCGCCATTCTTCTCTCCTACCTCTTCATTTTTGCCACCGTCTTGCGGATGCGTTCTGCGGAAGGCAGGCACAGAGCCTTTTCCACCTGCGGTTCCCACCTGATGATCGTCACTCTGTTTTATGGAACACTCTTCTGCATGTATTTAAGGCCTCCGTCAGAGAATTCTGTCGAGGAATCCAAAATAATCGCAGTTTTTTATACTTTTCTGAGCCCAATGCTGAATCCCTTGATCTACAGCCTGAGGAACAAAGACGTGATCCTTGCCATGCAGCAAATGACTAGGAGAAGTTTCTTTCCTAAAATTGCAGTTTAGGCTTCGATTTATTTGTAATCACAGTGTGCCTGGGATAACACAGTGATTCTTTTTAACAAACAAGACTACTATTCTATGGTCATGATTTGTTTAACATCATGGACTAGGGACCATTTTTGTTAACGTCTTCTCAAAATTAACATGCGGAAGACGGAATGTCCCTAACATGTGGGTTTCTTATTTTCCACTTATTGACACATGAGGTTGATCATGAACATGGTTGTTCCTTAAATTTTACAAAGATAAAAAATATACTGGTACAATATAGGTCACCAATAGGGAGGCTCTTGGACTATTAAGCAATACTCCAATATTAAATTATTGCATGATTGTCGTCTAGTAAGAATTGGAGATAAGGGTCATATGGAGGATTAAAATTACTCTATGAACTAAAAAAACATCTTTCTTCGTAGTTTTCTTATTTAGTTTTTGGCTGAATAAGAAAATAATTTAACTGCAATTACCATGATTTGATTAATATACATTGTAGTCTTTCATCAAAACATCCCATGCACCCTATAAACACATAAAATAATTATGTATCCATAATAATTTAAAAATATAAATTTGAATTATACTTGAAAAAACCTCAACCCAAGCCTAACTGGTTTTGTCTGCTGTTAGATTTTACAAGTGATATGAATGTGTGTGTCTGAAAGCCCAATCTTAGTGGAAGGACCAGATGTGCATTGTGCACAGGCAGGTGCACTTGGAATACCAGTAAGCTTTGTTACCCAGCACACTAGAGGATCTATAAGGCCATGTAAGGATCTGGGTTTAACAAAACATATCCAGCCCTTAGTTAGATTTTCCTCAGAAGCTATTGATTATAAAATACAAACCATAACATTATCTTGTCACACATACATAGAAAGATGGCATAGGAACAGAGAAAAAAGGATAAAGTAAATGTTCATGTTGACAGAGAAGAGAAGTCTTGGAAAAGCTACTCACATCTAGGACATTGTCTTCAACTGGGAGGAACCCTCTTCCGGTTGGTTTAACTTTTTTATTTTATTTTCCTTTTTTATTTTGTGCTCTTGAATTTTGTATTTAGTTGTTTTAGTTTGAAATTTTGTTTTATTTTGTTTGAGACAGAGTCTCACTTTGTTGCCCTTGGGAGAGTACGATGGTATCAAAGGACGTAGCAACCTTAAACTCTTGGGCTTAAGCAATTCTCTTGCCTCTGCCTTCCAGGTAGCTGGGACTACAGACACCTGCCACAATGCCTGGCTGTTTTTTTTTTTTTTTTTTGTTGTTGTTGTTTTTTTTTTAGAGACAAGGTCTGCTCTGGCTCAGGCTGGTCTCAAGCCCCTGAGCTCAGACAATCCAACCACTTTGGCCTCTCAAGTGCTAGGAGTATATGCGTGAGCCAACATCAGTTGTGGATTCTCTAAATCTATATAGGTCTTTTTGTGCTGAGAGATGTGGACCCAAGGCTCGAGACCTGAAGTTTTGTTATTGTGTGTGTCATGAGAAGAACTTACCATCTTCCCTTCCAAGTTAATCTCAAGAGAAGTTCTGTTGATTTGTTTGTTTTTTCTCATATAGTTTTCAGAAGACGCATTCTTTGCATTCAAGATGACTGTAAGGTCTGTTTCTTATCATTCTGTGAGTCATGAATGGTTTCCTTTACCTGATAAAAAATATATTTTGACATGATCCAATAAAGCTTTGCAATAGTAAGTCATATAAAGTGTATAAGAACAGGAGACACGTGAAGTCTTCCAGTAGCTATTTAACAATGAAGTAGGGTTTTCCAGTACAGGTGGATGTGATGGCCATCATTGCCATTGATAAAAGCATTGGGTTTTGGAAATCCAGCAAATTCAGTTAGTTTTGTCAATTTAGTTTTCAGATGCTATTTTTCCTTGTTACTTTCCTAGATTACTGAGGATGATTGAGACAATGGCAATATCATTGTTTTTCTAATACCTTATATAACTGTTTTACAACTTGTCTAGTGAAATGAGTAACTCTATCACTGGAGATTTATCCAGGGATCCCCCATAAAGGAAAGACACTCTCTAGTAACCTTTTAGCTACTGTGATAGCTTTGGCCTTTCTGTGTGAAACAGCTTCTATTCAACTATGCTGTTACAAATACATATTAATATCCCATGGAGGGTGAAAAATAAAATCCATCTATAAATGTTCAAATGTTCCAGTAGGTGGCAGAAATATACCAGGTGAAGTTTGTCATCCTAGAATTAAAGGTTTGACAAACAAAACATTGGTTATAAATCATGTAGCAATTTTAGACATTCATCCCACCCATAGTTTGTTTTTTCCATTATGAGTTGTAGTGTGCAGATATTTTAATAATAAAAACTTTGAGGACTCAGGAAGGACCAGGTAGCCATCCTGACACTCCATTAGCATATTAAATTTATGTTCTTTGAGGTATGTTTGGTTTATCTAATTTAGGTGCAGAGTATTGTTAATATGTAGTAAATTTATAATGCAAGTGTCTTTATGGGATCAATAATTTGACTTGGATCAATCTAATAAAGTTCAAAAATTGCTTTCTTAACAATTTCAGTACTAGCTGACTTGGCATGACAATAGGTCAACACATTTTCTCAGTATTCAATTACTTCTTGTTTTGCTTTGTGTGGGTTTCATAGTTTTATAAAACAATTAGGTTATTCACAGGAATTCTAAACATTCTGCCCCAGCCAAATGGTGTGGTCTTGAATTTTTCAGAAACTAATACTTGAATCTCCTCAAAGACTAAATGTATTAGGTTTATCATTGCTTGCAATGATTTTCAGAAAATTATCAGAGTAACAATTAACCATTTTGAATGACTATACTTAAAGTGACTGTAGGTAAAGATCTGATGATAGTTCGGTGTAATGTAACTGACAGGGAAGCTTTATTATTGCTGTGATGTACAATATTTTAGGATAATAACCAGAATGATGGTAGCATTATAGTAGGACTATCAGATTTCTAGGAAGTGTATATAAGTTTTGAAGCACATATTAAGGATAACCACATGCAATTAGACTTAAAAATGAATCAACACCCCTTACTATTTGACAAAGTAATCACTGCAATTTAACATATCAGATAAGCCCATTTAGTTTAATGTCTCTCTTCTTACAAAGAGAGAGAACAAATTATTCTAATATACTTCAAGGTCCCATCTGAAAACTACCTAAGTTATTCTAAAGTGAAAACATCTAATTTTTAAATTTTATTCTGAAAAGTTGTTTAAAATGTCAAAAGGTTTAAAATTCTTGAGTAAAATAGGATCACAGGTTACTGTGAAACAATACTTATTCCTTTAAGTAGACTATAATTTGAACACTTGAAAGGCAAATACAGAAAGTCACATAGTTGTAGAAAAACCTTAAGTAGTCAAAAACCTATAAAGACAATGTGAAGTGCAGGAGATTGCCTTGATAAACCACAAAGTCATGTTTCCTATTTCAATTACTTAAAAGGTTAAAAAAAAAGCTTTGACAATTTCTTATTAATTTAACACATTTATTCCAGACATTGACATTTTTGAATTGTGTACATGAAATTCATGTGCATCACCCTAGAAAAATTCAAGGGACAAGAATTTGAAGAGAAGAAATTTTTATTATATTCCATTGTTGATTTGTGTGGTGTTCCAAAAATAAAACACTAGGGAAAATTTGTGCTACATCATACATAATATATAAAATTATGTATTTTATCTCAAAGGGGGTAGAACTTCCTATTCAGTATAATATTCAACAGAACACTTCATATATAAGGTAGTGCCATGTTTTTCAAATTGAAATTGGGGTTCTTATGACAATCAGCACACCGCGTTTGCTTTCCCTGTTAGACTGTCACATTATTCATACCATCATAAAGTGAGTTAATGTTATGCTTCAGAGAAGGTCTTCCTCTTTGTACAGGGACCATGCATGGGTCTCCACATAGTGGCATACCACATGTCTACAAAACTCCAGAAAATCCACCAACTTCTCATCTTATTTTTTATGCAGCTGCCAAGAATTATGTAAGACCAATTTAAAACCAATCAAAAGGGGCTTGAATACCATTTTTTTCTATTGATTCATTCCCTATACTTATCAATGTTGTCATCAGCTCTTTCTATGCCACCCATGAAATGGTCATACACTTTGATCATGTTTGGCTGCCAAATTTGCATCTTATTTTTCAATTTCTGGGAATAATAATTGATAAGACATGAGGGATGAATATCAGCCCTCATATGAGGCAACAGCGACAACACTGTTATCATTCTATCTACAGACAATATTGTCTTTGCCATCAATTCATTAATCAAATGCGCCTTGTTCTTTTTTCTTCAGAACTATATTTGATTCCAATGGAGCTTTGTCAATGCAATCCTTTCTCACTGTACCTGTTGCCTGATGTCGCATTGAACTGAGCTTATCCAGAAGTATAAAGTTGGTGAAAAAATTGGCAAACAAAAAATGGAATTGTTCAAGGTATACCTCTGTAAGTGCCTCACTAAAGTGAAGGAGAAGTGATGCACTATAATACAGCATTCTTTGTTCTCAGTACTTTAGAACAAGCTCCCAGCATGCCAGTGTCTGCCACAGGTACTAACTCTGTGCATCTTGTGATGACATGGACCCTCAGGAGAAAGACGTGTGAAAATCAGACGTGAGTGATGACCTTGAACAGTGGATATAAATAACTCCCATGTCACTCCTGGTTCAATACTGGAACATGAAACAAGAATTTTTAAGAGCAGACCAATACTCCAAGAAACCTTTATTGTGTTAACAGAAAAGATGAACTTCTAGTTCTTAATAAGCATACTTTTGCTATTAATTTTCAATTAAAAAACACAAATAAATAATTTGTCTCAAATCCCAAATAGCTTGATCACACATCAAATTCCTTTTACAAATTTTACCTACTATAAACCTTATACTACTTCTTTTATCCATTTAAACTTTTTGTCCTGTATTTTTCTCTTATTGTGAAACAAATTGGTATACTACACATTTTCATACTCTATAGCTTTCACTATCCAAAATACAGCTTACCCTTTCAGTACATTTGCATATGGAGTATTTCCCTTA
Source organism: Arctocebus calabarensis (assembly GCA_963573935.1). NCBI lineage: Eukaryota > Metazoa > Chordata > Mammalia > Primates > Lorisidae > Arctocebus > Arctocebus calabarensis. The sequence goes on from CAUYON010018619.1 coordinate 5,986, forward strand.
TTATTTCTAACAATTTTAGTTGCATACACTAATTAGAATTTTTAGTCCTTAGTCAACTTAATTTCTAGTGATAAGACATACACAATTGTGAACCATCTGTCACATTACAATATTCTACAAAAAGGTACCAAAAAATATGGTTCAGCTCCTGTGGCTCAATGGGCTAAGGATCAGCCACGTACACCTGAGCTGGCAGGTTCAAATACAGCCTGGGCCCACCAAACAACAATGACAGCTGCAACCAAAAAATGGCCGGGCGTTGTGGCTGGCGCCTGTAGTCCCAGCTACTTGGGAGGTGGAGGCAGGAGACTCTCTTGAGCCCAGGAGTTGGAGGTTTTTGTGAGCTGTGATGCCACAGCACTCTATCCAGGGTGACAGCTTGAAGCTCTGTCTCAAAAAAAAAAAAGGTACCAAAAAATAAAAAGATATAGTTTTAGCATGTTATGAAGTCAGGGGTTGTATAAGAGAGTTGTCAGTCAACTTAGAGTTTCTCATGGAACAAGCAGGATCAAATAGAGAAAACAGAGAACACTAATTTTCATGATTTTTTTTCTGAAAATTCTCCAAGTGCCATTTTTGGACTTCATTTGAAACCTTTATCACAGAAATATCATTTTTTTTTTTTTTGCGGGGGGGACTGGTTGATAATTAATCTCTTAGGAGCTTTCTATAGTGGGGAAATAGCCTGGGCCAAAGAAAGTAAATTCAGTAGATGGCTGGTGTAAAGTGGACAATTTATTTTCCAACACCTGGCTATTTATAATAAAATTAACATCTCTGGATACAGAGTCCTTTGGTTTGGTGCCCATCATTCTTGGCTTCAATTTTGTATGAAGAAGTCCTCTTGGTCTCCATATCCATTTGGAGCTGACATGAATTTTTTTGTATTTTGTAAGGAATTTTACCACTATGACCACTATAATTCTAAGTTATTTTAGCAAAATTCATTCATTTATCTAGAAAAGCAGTTCCTAGGTCCATAGTTCATATTTTAAAAATTGTGTAGAGTTCTAGATCCCTTGAAACAAGGTGAACTCATAATTCCCAGTTGTGTCATAAACTGACCTACGTATTAGGACAGTTTAGGTAATCCCAAACAATACTATCTATCCATACACACACATATATACAATAAAATATATATATATATTAAAATAGTGTTTGGGATTACCTAAAGATATTTATATTGTATTGTTTGGGATTCATTGAGAGTATAAATAATTGGGATACACTGATGGCATTTATAATTGCATCCTGCCCCCAAGAGGTGTGCTATATACTATGAGAAACCGTGACTCCCCCCTCATTCCATCTGTTTTATAAATCTGGGAGCACTTAAGTTGGGTGCATAAATATTTAAAATTGAAATGTATTCTTGATATATTGTTTCCTTGACCAGTATATAGTGTCCATCATTGTCTGTCTTAACTTTAGTTGCTTTAAATCTACTTGTATATGAAAATAGTATTGCAACACCTCCTTTCTTCTAATTTCCATTTGCTTGAAATATTCTTGTCCATCCCTTAACCATGAGTCTTGATTTGTTTTTCAAGGCTAGTGCATCTTTCCTGGAGACGGCGAATGGAGGGGTTGTGCTTTTTTATCCAGTCATCCAGCCTGTGCTTCTTTAGTGGTGAATTCAAACCATTGACTTTTATTGAGAGAATGATAACTGTGGTAGAGTTCTCTTCATCTTATTTTGTGAAAGTCTGTTGTGTAGTTGTATCCTTTGTGCCATTGTGGAAGCTAAGTTTTGACCTTTAGTTTCTGGGTGTTTACTTTGCTGGTGGTCCATTGTGATGGTCAGTGTCGAGAATAGGTCTAAATATTTCTTGTTGAGCTCGTCTTGGGGCGAGTTTCCTCAGTGTTTGTGTATTTATAAAAGATTTTATTTCTCTATCACTTTTGAAGGTTAGTTTAGCATCATACAGAATTCTGGGTTAAGATTTGTTCTGTTCAAGATGTTGAATGTGGATGACCATTCTCTTCTGGCTTGGAAAGTTTCTGTTGAAAAGTCTGCTGTCATACTAATGGCTTTGCCTTTGTAGTTCAGTTGACATTTAGTCTTGGCTCCTTGCAGAATTTTTTCTTTCATCTTAACTTTGGACAGGTTCATTTCAATGTGTCTTGGAGAGGCTCTGATTTGAGATGACCTGGGGTTTGATATCCATCTGAAAAGAATGTGTTGGGGTCTTTAGTAAAACTTGGGACGTTTTCATTTATCATAGTCTCAAGTTGGGCTTCAATTCCATTGGGACAATCTTCCCTTTCAGGGATCCCCATTATTTGTTTCTTTCAATACTTCATGGAGTCTCATAGTCAAGTCTCTAAGCAACTTATTTGCTTTCTCTCTCTTCTGCTCCTTTGACTAACTGAACTCAATAACTTTATCCTCTAGCTCTGAAGTTCTTTCTTCTTCATGGTCTAACCTTTTTTTGATACTTTCCACTGTATCTTTACATTCTCTAATTGTCTCCTTCATTTCTGTATGCTCCACCCTACCCTTTCTAACTTCTACATATCTCTCATCTGACTTTTGGCTCCATCTTTCTATTTTCTTGTCCATTTCTTTTATTGCTTTTATAATCCATATTTTAAATACCCTTTATGTCAATTTCATTAATTCTTTATAGGTGGAGTCTTCTGCAGTAGCTGCCTCATGGTCCTTTGGGGGAGTTCCTCTGTTTTGGTTTTTCATGTTGTCTGAATTTTTTTGTTAGATCTTCCTCATGTATTGTTTCTTCTTTTCACTGCCTTGTCCTCCTTTCTCCTTCTCACTTCTTCCTTTCTTCAAATTACCTTGTTTGAGAGCAGCCTGAGTCAAGCCAATCTCTTCCTTTTAATAGGAATATACATGTTGCAATATGTCACCAAGACAAGAGATTTTTTTTTGTAGAGACAGAGTCTCACTTTATCACCCTGGGTAGAGTACCATGGTGTCACACAGCTCACAGTAACCTCCAACTCTTGGGCTTAGGCAATTCTCTTGCCTCAGCCTCCCGAGTAGCTGGAACTACAGGCACCCACCATAACACCCATCTATTTTTCTGTTTTTGCAGTTCAGCTGAGGCTGGGATTGAACCCACCACCTTCAGTATATGGAGTCAGCACCCTACTTGATGAGCCACAGGTGCGCCTCGAGACAAGAGTTTTTTTTTAAGAGATGGAGAACACAACTGGCAACCTCTATGTTTCTTATTCCTAACTTATTTGCCCATGATGATTGACTGATTATTCTCTCAGCTTTCAGACCCTGCCAGGTTGTAATCCCAGAGTTCAACAGAATCCTTTAGGGGCAGGTCACACAGTGCCCTACACACAAGTTTCCATGGGGAGCATGAGTCCCTCAACCTGTCCAGAGTGGAGTTCTGATCCTGGCAGGCAGAATTAAGAGAGCTGTGGTTTAGGGCCCTGCTAAAACTTTTCTGACTTTCCACAATGGCCCACTGCCTGCAAAGACCTTCCCAGTGTGGCTGTTTCTGTAGTCACCAAACATGAAAAATCCACTCCAACCGGTATTCAAATTTGGTTGCTGTGTACTGTTAGAGTCTGCCCACTCCTCCAATGTTTGCACTCAAAGCACAGCTTCCTCCCCAAACCAAAAACTTCAGAAAGGCTTCCTCCCATCCCAAACTTCCATTGGGGGCCAGCCAATCCCAATAGCTTAAAATTACTTGCCTTATGAGTCAGATTTCCACTTCTCCAGATCATACTGTATTCAGCTTACCAACTCCTTGCTGTGTTCCCTAAACTACTCCAGGTAAGGTCCCAGTGATAGGTATGGCTGAGTTCTCTCTTTTACCCCAGAACAATCTGCTGAACAATCCTTCTGGTCTGCCATCTTTTTCTGTCCCTCCCCCAAAATATAAATCTTAACTTGGAGATGGAGCAAGAAAACAAAATGAAAACCTTCTGCAATTGCCCTCCCATAGGTCTAACCATTCAAATAATTGTGAAGAAAACTATGCTAGGAAATATCTTCACACGGGTAAGAAAACCAGATGAGAGACCGAAGTATCTAGTTTTATCATAATTATAAGAAAAGACAAGTTGAAAAGGGTAGAAACAATAGTTTCGCATTATCTACAACGCTCCTCTCCCAACCCAGGCCAGTGCAGTGCAGTGCAGAAAGAGACTCTGCCCCCTAAAGGTAATGAGATAATTTGTGTGTGTGTAAGTATGTGTGTGTGTGTGTGTAATTTTGTTTTAGAACCTAGTATTGGTTCCACCACATTAAAAGACAGCACTAGGCAAAACTCATAACCCCTGATTACAGGCTGGTGCACATGGATATAGTTTCTAAACACACCCAAGGCTAGAAGAGAATTTACAACCTAGTCAAGATGAACCTAAGGCCCATCCCACTTTATCATCAGCAAAAGTTGTCTTTTACCCTGACAAAATTTTCATGGCAGTCAGGCAATACTATCCATAGGTCTTGGGTTGAGCCATAGTGCTGCAATGGTCTGGGACATCATGGGTTTGGGGTACACTCTAATATGGCATCAGCTATGATGGCCATGGGTGACTTGTATCAGCCCTTCCCCAGAGCCAAGGTATCATAGTATGAAGAGCATTTTATTCTGATTGGAGGAAGAAGATGGAAGTGAGTAGGAGACTTTCTTTGGGAACAGAGAATCATCTCTGGACTTCCTGAGATACATCAGGGCCCTCAGTCTGTAAAAGTCATGACAAATGTTGATAAGTGGTGCATGCTATCTAGTGCTAAAATGGCTACAGTGACCGTAGGTTGAATAAATCAGCATTCAATGCCCTTTGAATTCCTGGAGAACCCTATGAGAAGGATATGTACAAAACCATGTTAAAATAAATATATGGATTCCTAATGCCCATACGCTGATGTGTGTTAACACACAAAACAAGAAAATTCAGGGAAATATGAAATTAAACAGACCAAATAACATGCTAATGACTGACCCTGAAGAGATGGAGACATATGATGTCTCAGACAAACACTTCAAAGTAACTGTTTTAAGGAAGCTCACATAGCTTCAAGGAAACCCAGAGAAAAAAATAAAGAAAATTAAGAAACTTATGATAAATTTAATAAAGAAATAAATAATTTCAAGGAAAATCCACCAGAAACCCTGCAGCTAAATATTAAAATGAACAAAGTTCTCAACAATAAGTGATCAAGAAGAAGAATCAGAAAGTTTCATGGTAAGCTATTAAATAATACAAAGTTAAAAGGAGGTAAAGAATAAGAAAAGGAATAAAATGATATGAAAACAACTTATAAGATCTATGTAATTATATCAAAAGAGCAAATGTAAGAGAGACTGTCATTCAAGAGGAAGTAGAAAACACAAAATGGGGAGACATCTAATTAAAAAAAATAGAAAAATTTCCAAAACTACAAAATGTTGTAAATATCCAGCATGGGAAGGGCAGAGGATTCCACCCAAATAAGACCACTGCAATATGTATGATGGTAAAATTATCAGAAAGCATCCTAAAGACTGTAGGAAAAGAGAGGTAAATAACATATGAAGAAGTTATGATATACCTGGAAACAAATTTCTCATCAGACCTTATAGGGAAGGAGTGAGTGGGATGACAAATGCAAACTCTGGGGGAAAAAAAATCAACAAATAATAATGTCCTAGGAACATTATCCTTCAGAGGTAAAGAAGAAATAGACTTTCCTAAATGAACAAAAACTGAGAGAATGCATCAATACTAGAACTTTCATATAAAAAAGACTAAAGGGATTTTGTTAACCTAGAAAGAAAGGACCATTTACTGAAACTTAGACCATGAAAAATAGACTGGTACAATGGGGAGAACAGAGAGCCCAGAATTAAACCCACATATATACAGTAAAGTGACCTTCAATAAAGTTGCCGTGAATACACGTAAATGATAATTTCTTTCACAAGTGAATATCCACATATAAAAGAAGAAGACTGGACCTGTATTTTATACCATATACAAAATCAAGTCAAAAAGGATTAACTGACACTGTGAAACTCCTACAGGAAAGCACAGAGGAAAATTTCTCTTACATTGGATATGGCCATGATTTCTTATATTTGACAAAAAAAACACAAACAACAATGGCAAAAATAGAGCAGTGGGACTATAGCACACTAGAACCCTCTGCACAAAGTGAAAAGCCACTATGCAATGGGGAAAATACATGTAAACTATGTATCTTATAAGTTAATATCCAAAATATATGAGGGCCTCCTAAAATTCAATGGCAACAACAAAAAAACTAAATAATGTAATTAAAAGGGGAACAACGGACTCGAATATACAGATCTCCAAAGCTGCCTACATGTGTATGAAAAGAAATTATGCATCCATAATCATCTGTGAGATGCAAATTAAAACAGCAATGTGACATTAACTCACACTTCTTAGTATGGCTATTTTCAAGTAATCAAAAGATATCAAGTGTTGCTGAGGATGTGGGAAAATTGCAATCTCCACACATGGTTAGGAGGAATGTAAAATGATGTAGTATCTATGGAAAGAAGTAGGGAGATTTCTCAAAAAAATTAAAAATACAACTACCATATGAGCCAGCAATCCTACTTTCTGGATATATATTCAAAATAATTGAAATTAAAATCTTGAAGAGATGTCTTTCACTTCCATGTTCATAGCAGCATTATTCAAAATAGTTCAGATGTAGAACCAACCTGAATGTCCAGTCCACTAATGGAAGAATGACTAAGACTATGAAATACATACAACACACTGGATTATTATTCAGCCTTAAAAAAAAGGATTTCCTATCATATATGACAGTGTAGATGAAACTGAAGGACATTATACTAAGTGAAATAAGCCAGTCACAAATGAACAAATACTACATGATTTCACTTACATAAAGTACCTATAATTGTTAAACTCATAGACACAGAAAACGTAATGGTAGTAACCAGGGACTGTGAGGATGGGGACATAGAGAGTTCCTATGTGAGACATACACAGTTTCAGTATTGTAAGATGGTTACGTTTTAGAGATTTGCTGTGAACGCTTGTGTCTATAGTTAACAAGACTATATTTTATAATTAAAATTTTTTAAGAGTGTAAATAACATGTTAAATTTTCTTTCCATATGTATAAAACAAAAGCAAGGTGAAACCTATTTGTGCACCCCCAAAAAACTTATCGGACAAACACTGATAAATGAAGAATTACTGAAAATATGGCAAGTATCTGATTAGCTTCATGATCCCAGCGTGTTCCAACTAAACCCAAGAGGGGTGATTACAGATGTAACATCATTGCTGCTCCTCAGAGCCTAAGAGATTTGCCTTAAGAGCAGGTTCTTGTCTTTCACAAGATGGTATAAATATGACTATATTTTATAGTATGGAGAGGCATCAAGAAACTTCCTCAATCAAGTTGAGAAAAGTATGTTAGAATCAGAAGTAAGTCTTTGCCTTTTCACCTTCTTTATTTTTAGTCAAGAAGAAATTATACTAAAGTCTCAAACTGAGACCCACAAATTATATACATGTACCATTCTTAAGAATCAAATTTTCCTTGACTTTGCAAATGAGTAGGCATCAAATTGGATTTTATCTCTGAAAAAAGGCATGCCATCTCTCAGGAGCTGTGTGCTAAGAAACAGAGAAGGAAGACTTCTCTTAACACTATGAAAAGTGTTAACTGCATTTCTAACAGTAGTCATCCTGTGCTTGCTTTATTTGGACTTTTGTCACTTGAAGGCTGTTTCTTAATATTATATTTCTATTTTCATCTCAAACATATTGCTTATTTCTACCTTTATAACTATATTTTGACAGTAGTATATTTTCTCCTGCACATTGCTAAGACAAAATTAACTTTGACGCATCTTGCTTCTTAAAAATGTGTTCATGCAGGGCTCAGTGCCCATAGCTCAGTAGGTAGGGCGCCAGCCACATGCACTGAGGCTGGCAGGTTCAAACCCAGCCATGGCCAGCTAAACAACAATGACAACTGCAATTAAAAATATAGCTGGGTATTTGGGGGGCACCTGTAGTCCCGACTACGTGGGAGGTTGAGGCAAGAGTTCGCTTAAGCCAAAGAGTTTGAGGTTGCTGTGAGCCGTGATGCCATAGCACTTAACTAAGGTGACAAAGTGAGACTCTTAAAAAAAATGTGTACATGCAGGCTTTTCTGATTTTAGTAGTAGAGTTTAATCTCAATTAATTCCCCTTACAACATGCCTACTGAAATTTGATTTGGTCTTCTTGATCAATAATTACAGAAAACTCAGTGTTGCAAGACATTCCCCAAAGGCCCGCACTCCACTCATCATGAAAACATAAGACCATTTTCAGGCATCATGTGGGGCTTATTCTAATGAAAGAGTTAAATACTTATATGCAAGTGATTGATGAGATCCTTACATTTAGAGAGCTAAAATTTTGAGTATATACATTTATTTTGGTGAAGGAGTCATAATTTTATTGGAATTATGAAGAAGTTCATATAAATAGACAACCAATTTAAAAAAGCCAAGATGCTTAAGAATAATTCTCACAGATATCTTTGTTGTTCTGTAATTTTTGGTCATCTGGGTATATACCCAGTAAAGGAATGATAGGGTCAAATGGCAAGTCTATTTTTAGATCTTTGATTATTCTCCAAACGTCTTTCCAAAATGGATGTATTAGTTTACATTCCCACTAGCAATGTAGAAGTGTTCCCTTTTCTCCACATCCACGCCAACATCTCTGGTTTTGGGATTTCATCATGTGGGCTAATCTTACTGGAGTTAGATGATATCTCAAGGTAGTTTTGATTTGCATTTGTCTGATGATTAAGGATAATAAGCATTTCTTCATGTGTTTGAAGGCCATGTGCTTGTCTTCTTTAAAGAGGTTTCTTTTCAGATCTTTTGCCCATCCTGAGATGGGATCTCTTGTTCTTTTCTTGCAAATACGTTGGAGTTCTTTATGTATTCTGGTTATTAAGACTTTGTCAGAGGCATAACTTGCAAATATTTTTTCCCATTCTGAGGGCAGTCTGCTAGCAATACTTACTATGTTCTTGGCGGTGCAGAAGCTTTTTAGTTTCATCAGATCCCAGTAGTGTATTTTTGATACTGCTTCCATTGCTTTGGGGGTCCTCCTCATGAAGTATTCGCCCAGGCCAATACTTTCAAGAGTGTTCCCCGCACTATCTTCTAGAATTTTTATAGTTTCATGTCTTATGTTTAAATCTTTAATCCAGTGCGAGTCTATCTTCATTAATGGTGAAAGGTGTGGGTTCAATTTCAGTCTTCTACAGGTCGCCAGCCAGGTTTCCCAGCACCATTTATTGAATAGGCAGTCTTTTCCCCACTGAATGTTTTTAACTGGTTTGTCAAAGATCAAATAGCGGTAAGTATTTGGGTTTATCTCTTGGTTCTCTATTCTGTTCCAGTCATCCACCTCTCTGTTTTTGTGCCAGTACCATGCTGTTTTGATCACTATCAATTTATAGTACAGTCTCAGGTCTGGTAGCATGAGCCCTCCTGCTTTGTTTTTATTTGTAAGTAGTGTCTTGGCTATTCGGAATTGCTAAGTCATGGAAGAAGCCCAAGAGCCCATCGATACACGAATGGATTAATAAACTGTGGTACATGTATACCATGGAATATTATGCAGCCTTAAAGAAAGATGGTGACTTTTCCTCTTTCATTTTTACATGGATGGAACTGGAACATGTTCTCCTTAGCAAAGTATCTCTAGAATGGAA
>CAUYON010018620.1:0-32949 GCA_963573935.1 Arctocebus calabarensis
CTGCCAAACAACAATGACAGCTGCAACCAAAAAATGGCCGGGCATTGTGGCAGACGCCTGTAGTCCCAGCTACTTGGGAGGCAGAGGCAAGAGACTCGCTTGAGCCTAGGAATTGGAGTTTGCTGTGAGCTGTGATGCCACAGAACTCTATTCAGGGTGACAGCTTGAGGCTCTGTCACAGAAAAAAAAAAAAAAAAAGCTTTGACGGCTCAGCGCCTGTGGCTCAACAGGCTAAGGTGCTAGCCACCTACACCTGAGCTGGTGGTTTCGAATCCAGCCCAGGCCTGCCAAACAACGACAGCTGCAACCAAAAAATGGCCAGGTGTTGTGGCCTGTACTCCTAGCTACTGGGGAGGCGGAGGCAGGAGACTCGCTTGAGCCCAGGAATTGGAGGTTTCTGTGAGCTGTGATGCCACGGCACTCTATCCAGGGTGACAGCTTGAAGTTGTCTCAAAAAAAAAAAAAAAAAATAGCTTTGCTTTCATTTATGCTGTGCTCCAAGTATATAGCCCTATATCAAAATCTTGCCTTTTGTGTGTATGTGTAGAGACAGAGTCTCACTTTATCACCCTCAGTAGAGTGCCATGCTGTTACACAGCTCACAGCAACCTCCAACTCCTAGGCGTAGGCGATTCTCTTGCCTCAGCCTCCTGAGTAGCTGGGACTACAAGCGCCCACAACAACGTCCAGCTATTTTTTTGTTGCAATTTGGCTGGGGCTGGGTTTGAACCTGCCACTCTTGGTATATGGGGCCGGCGCCCTACCCACTGAGCCACAGGCACCACCCCAAATCTTGCCTTTTTTCAAGACGGAGTTCCTCTATAAAGTCATTTTGACAATTTTAGCCCATTTTAATTTCATTTTCTGAAATTCCCTATTAGTTTTAATACATATTCCTGTCTCACAATTTAAAATTTCCCTATATACTATGTCATATTTTAACTGTCAATGTGTTTTTTATCCCCCAGCCCAAGTGAAAGCATATACCTTATTTATCATTTATTTTTGCCTCACTGCTCCTAGATCATCAAGGACAATACCAACTAGTGGGTACACACAAAGCACTAAATAGATTCCTGACGGCTATTTCTTTCTTTCTTTTTTTTTTTAGACAGAGCGTCAGGCTGTCATCCTGGGTAGAGTGCCGTAGCATCACAGCTCACAGCAACCTCCAGTTCCTGGGCTCAAGCGAGTCTCTTGCCTCTGCCTTCCAAGTAGCTGGGACTACAGGCGCCTGCCACAATGCCCGGCCATTTTTTGGTTGCAGCTGTCATGGTTTTTTGGCGGGTCCGGGCTGGATTCGAACCCGCCAGCTCAGGTGTACATGGCTGGAGCCTTAGCCTGTTGAGCCACAGGCGTCGAGCCTTTTTTTTTTTTTTTTTTGAGACAGAGCCTCAAGCTATCACCCTGGATAGAGCGCTGTGGCATCACAGCTCACAGAAACCTCCAATTCCTGGGCTCAAGCAAGTCTCTTGCCTCTGCCTCCCAAGTAGCTAGGACTACAGGCGCCTGCCACAACACCCGGCCATTAAGACGGCTATTTCTTGATAGATCATTTGTCTGTCTTTAAAAAAGAATGTACTCAGAAATGAGCAACTCATTGGTTTAACATCAACACCTAGAAAAATACTATATTAAATGCTCTAACTGCTTCCAAGAACATTAAATACCATTAAGTAACCACTATAGTTTTCCAATGAACAAACAGTCTCAGATCCACTTAGTTCTTTTCACAAATAAGCAGGTACACAGATAAAAAGAAAATGATATAATAGTGCCAGGCACAAAGTAAATGTCACCAGATAAACATATATGTATTTAGTTAGTATTTATGTATGTGTATGTGTGTGTGTGTGTGTGTGTGTAGAGATTGATCCAGTTACCAGCTCTCTTCTGCTTTCAATGAGTTATTTTATCCTATCTTACATTATGTTCTCGATTACAAACTGGGAAAGTATGGTCTTGTTAAAATACAAATGGTTTGAAAGTGACGCCCAAAGGGCAGTCATTAAGGGCCTTGCATTTCATGTCATTCAATATTCTTAGGATGATCTATCTAATGGAAAGAACTGATCATGTAATCAAATATGCAGAGAATGCTAAACGAGTAACATTATTAATATTCTAGAAAACAGATATAAAATTACACATTACTCTGATAATTTAAAATATCAGTCCCTTAAAAACAAAACCCAATGAAAAATCAAGATGCTATACTTAATTACAAAAATATCAAAAATAAAAATAAAAATGGAGACATACTGGCCAAATGCAAACACATTCCATTATGTTAAAAGAAATAGCCTACAAGGGCCAAAAGATATTTTCTTTCTTTTTTTTGAGACAAAAATATCACTATGTGGCCCTCAGTAGAGTGCCATGGTATCACAGCTCACAGTAACCTCCAATTCTTGGGCTTAAGCGATTCTCTGGCCTCAGCCTCCCTAGTAGCTGGGACTATAGGCGCTTGCCCCAACACCCATCTATTTTTTGTTGCAGTTGTTATTGTTGTTTAGCAGGCCCAGGCTGGGTTTGAATCCACCAGCCTAGGTGTACATGGCTGGCACTGTAACCACTGTGCTATGGGTGCCAAGCCACCAAAAGACATTGTCTACCCTGCATTAATCAGAGGGTCTAATTTGAGTACCACATCATATATACATAGATATACACACATACACATATATATATTTTTTGAGACACAGTCTCACTTTCTGGCCCTCAGTAGAGTGCTGTGATGTCACGGCTCATAGCAACCTCCAATTCCTGGGCTTGGGTGATTCTCTTGCCTCAGCCTCCTGAGTAGCTAGGACTACAGATGCCCGCCATAAGGCCTGGCTAATTTTTGGTTGTAGCCCTCGTTGTTGTTTGGCAGGCCTGGGCTAGATTCGAACTTACCAGCTCAGGTGTATGTGGCTGGCGCCTTAGCCACTTAAGCCACAGGCACCGAGTTACCTCATGTCCAATTTTAATCATCATATTTCTTTCTTTCTTTCTTTTTTTTTTTGTTTAGAGACAGAGTCTCATTTTGTCGTCCTGGGTAGAGAGCTGTGGCATCACAGCTCACAGTAACCTCCAGCTCTTGGGCTTAGGTGATTCTCTTGCCTCAGCCTCCGAGTAGCTGGGATTACAGAGCCCACCACAGGCTTGGTTATTTTTTGTTGCAGTTTGGCTGGAACCAGGTTCGATCTGCCACCCTCAGTATATGGGGCCGGTGCCCTACTCACTGAGCCACAGGCGCCACTCTTAATCATCATATTTTATATGGAGAAGAAAGCACTAGAAAAGTTTGAAAAGACAATGAAACAGATGAAAGAATAAAGAATGTAACATGAAAAAATATTTTACAATTTAGGATGTCTAATGCAGAGAAGAGCCAGTGAGGTAGAACTTGATAAGGACCATCAAGTATTCAATGAACAGTTATTGTGTGCCTGTTGTTCACAGAGGTCAGGATAAAAACTATATAGGAAAGCCTTGAGACCAAAGACAATATGTGGTGACAAGTGTCATAATGGAGGCACACTAATCATTATGGGAATCAGAGGAGGAAGAACTTAATTCAGTGTGAGGAAATCTTCAGGGAAGGGGGTCAGCAAAATGCCTACCATATAACAAGTATCATGTAAAAAAATATTATTAGTGTGTCTAATTCAAAGGGGAACTACAGCAACAGGGGAGGAAACGAGGCTGAAAGGCTAATCTAGTGTCAGATAATGACATTCCTAATGATTCACACTAAGGTGTCAGGACTTTATCATAAAGTAAATGGAGAGCTACTTCATGTCTTTAAGCACCTGGTAACTCCTAATAATATAATAATATACTATGAATAAGTAATTCATAGTGAGGAAGACTGTAGGATACACACAGAGAAAGTGACAGGAAGAACACCTAGACTACTGCAAAAAAATTTTTTTTTAAGAGACAGAGTGTCACTTTGTTGCCCTTGGTAGAGTGCTGTGGTATCACAGCTCATAGCAACCTCCAGAGCTCTTTGGGCTTAAGCAATTCTCTTGCCTCAGCCTCCCAAGTAGCTGGGACTACAGGTGTCCACCGCAACGCCCAGCTACTTTTTGGTTGCAGTTTGGCTGGGGCCGGGTTATGAACCTGCCACCCTCAGTATATAGGGCCAGTGCCCTACTCACTGAGCCACAGGCACCACTCACTACTGCAACAATTTAAACAAAGGAATAGAGTTCAACTCAATGTGGAAAGAATGAGAATGGATTTGGGGGACTTCTCAGGTTTACGATCCATAAGATTTGGAATTAAGGAATAAGAAAATTAGGAGTTGAGGATGATCCTAAAGTTTCAAGCTTGGAAAGCTGAATGGATGTGATACCATGAAGCTAAATGGGAAATGAAGAACGAAGCAGTAGGTTTGAGACTGAGGAGTGTGGTAGTATTTGTTGGGAGAGAAAACAGTTTGGTTTCAGTATTAGTAAATTTTCTTTTTTTTTGAGACACAGTCTCAAGCTATTGCCCTGGGTAGAGTACTGTGGCATCATAGCTCATAGCAATCTCCAACTCATGGGCTCATGCAATCCTCTTGCCCAAGTTTTTTTCTATTTTTAGTCAAGATGGGGTCTTGCTTTTGCTCAGGCTGGTCTCAAACTCGTGAGCTCAAACTATCCACCCACTTTGGTTTCCCAGAGTGCTAGGATTACACCGTGCCCAGCCCCAGTAATAGTAAATTTGAGGTGTTCAGACATATTCAATTAGGGATGTCTTTATGGTACAGGATGGTTAGATAGGTTGAAGAATCAAAACTGACAGGTGTTATAAAAATCGAGGGAGAAGAATGTCAAAGATGGAGAGATCAATGATGTAAAATACACAGAGATACTAATTATAATAAGGAACGAAAAGAGATAACTGGTGTTAGATATTAAGAAGGCAATAATGAAGTTGGGGGGAGGGGTGCCTATGGAGTAGGGCACCATCCCCATATACTGGAGGTGGTGGGTTCAAACCTGGCCCTGGCCAAAAACTGCCAAAAAATAAATAAATAAAAAGAAGTTAGATACAGTAAGTTTAGGGAGAATGGAAGGGGGTGGAGAGATAGGGGAGGTAGGAGGAAGACTGGTAAGCTCTCACCTAATGGACTCAAAGTAAGGGTAGACAACACATCTCCTGGGTAAAGGGGTCAACTACAACTTTGACTTTATCTAACAAATGCAAACAATGTAACCTAATCATTGTGCCCTCATATTAATTGGAAATTTTAAAAAAAGGCAGCGCTTGTAGCTCAGTGGGTAGGGCGCCAGCCCCATATACCGAGGGTGGCGGGTTCAAACCTGGCCCCACCGAACTGCAACAAAAAAATAGCCAGGCATCTGGTAGGCGCCTATAGTCCTAGCTATTCGGGAGGCTGAGACAAAAGAATCGCCTAAGCGCAGGAGATGGAGGTTGCTGTGAGCTGTGTGATGCCACGGCACTCTACCCAGGACAATAAGGTTAGACTCTGTCTCTACAAAAAAAAAAAAGAAAAAAAGAAGGGCATATTTAATGAAATGGAAGGGATAAGATCAGACTGCAAAAAAGCAAAGAAAGGCAAGTAGGTAAGAAACATGAGTATAGAGAGTTTTAGAATTTTTTGTACAGGTATGTCAAGTCATATTTTCCCTTTTTTCTTTTTTGAGACAGAGTCTTATTTTGTCACCCTAAGTAGAATGTGTCACAGCTCATAGCAACTTCAAACTCTTGGGCTCAAGCGAATCTTTTGCCTTAGCCTCCTGAGTAGCTGGGACTACAGGAACCTGCCACAATGCCTGGTTATTTTTAAAGATGGGTCTCGCTCTTTCTCAGGCTGGTCTTGAACTTGTGAGCTCTGGCAATCCACCCGCCTCAGCCTCCCAGAGTGCTGAGATTACAGGCGTGAGCCACCATGCCCGGCCTATACCCAGCTATTTTTAGAGATGAGATCTCCCTCTGGCTCATGCTGGTCTTGAACTCGTGAGCTCAGGAGATCTACCTCGAACCACCTCCACTCCCAGAGTGCTAGGATTACAGGCATAAGCCCCCAGGCCCAGCCCAAGTTATGTTTTCCTTGTTCATGAAGGAACAAACAAAAGAAGGCCCTCTTACATTTGAGTCACTTTTTTTTTTTTTTGAGACAGAGCCTCAAGCTGTCACCCTGGATAGAGTGCTGTGACATCACAGCTCACAGCAACCTCCAATTCCTGGGCTCAAGCGAGTCTCTTGCCTCCGCCTCCCAAGTACTTGGGACTACAGGCACCCGCCACAGCACCGGCCATTTTTTTGGTTGCAGCCATCATTGTTGTTTGGCGGGCCCGGGCGGGATTCGAACCCGCAAGCTCCGGTGTACGTGGCTGGCACCTTAGCCTGTTGAGCCATAGGCGCCAAGTCAGTCACTATTTTTTTTCTTTGCAGAGTCTCACTTTATCGCCCTTAGTAGAGTGCTGTAGCATCACACAGCTCACAGCAACCTCCAACTCCTGGGCTTAGGTGATTCTCTTGCCTCAGCCTCCCAAGTAGCTGGGACTACAGGCACCTGCCACAACATCCAGCTATTTTTGTTTTACAGTTCGGCCAAGGCTAGGTTTTGAACCTACCACCTTCAGTATATGGGGCCGGTGCCCTACTCGATGAGCCACAGGTGCCGCCCATCACAATGGTTATTTATTTATTTATTTGTTTTTGTTTGTTTTTTGCAGTTTTTGGCCAGGGCTGGGTTTCAACCTGCCACCTTTGGCATATGGGGCCGGTGCCCTACTCCTTTGAGCCACAGGCGCCACCCCATTTGAGTCATTGAGTGGATAAAAGAACATTTCTTAACTACTCGAATCAAGCTAAAACACTAAAATGACTTAAAAGGTGTGTGTGGAATACTCACCAGCTCTTCAAGAAGAGACTTACTGTATACTTGGAAAAGCCTGGACACTCACCTACCTAGAGGCAGGGATGTCTGAAGAAGACATTTTTTTTCAACGTTCTTTTAGTTTCATGAGCCTATGCTGCTAAAGTATTTTTAAGCCACTCAGAAAAATAAAACACCTTCAGGTACAACTTTCTTGGACACTCACCTTTTGGTAAGCTCTTTGATTTTGTCCTGATTTCTCTGGTGTAGGACTTGTATTTCCTCAGTGCGAATTTGTCTATCCTCCATGAGTCCTTCAACTTGTTCTCTAGAAAGCCTGGTCTGCTCTTCCAGCTGAGCCTGCAGTGCTCCTACCTAGACAGGCCAACAAAGGGGGAGGTATCCACTCCTGCTTCCACTTACTTCATACTGATAAAAAGTTAGCCTTTCTCCAAAAAATTACAAAACAAACACAAACTCCAACAACATAGTAGCAAACAAATAGCAGAAAAACTTCAACCCTAATCCTCTTCATGTCTTATAAACCAGGTCAGGCTACACAAAAGTACATCCTTTGTCCACACAAAGCCCAGGAGTTCCACAAATACCACTGGGCCAAACAAGCCAAATTCACAGCAGAGTCCCTTTATCGAACAGCTGCCTGGCAACTTCTTCAGACCCAACACAGGGGTTCAGAGAGCAGCCCCGAGTGCTTAAGGGGTCAGGTTTTTAAGGCTTGGTCTGCATCTGGTTGGCACACAGGCTGCCCAGGTGCATTCAGGTAGGGTAGCAAGCATTGTACAGAAGGAGAATTTTGCATTTAGTTAGCCACATATCTTTGTTTCAGTACTTTTCCCACCTGGTATTTCTCAAAGGGCAGTCCAGGAACAGTTGGTACTTCCCGGTCTGTTTCTTAGGGGAGTTATTCAAGCAACAGGTCAGTGAATACTTCCCAATCTATCTTGGGAGTGAACCAGATTTTGTTGAGGGCTGGCGGCCCAGAAATTTGCCAGGAGTTAACTGGTATTTTTCTACCTTAGTCCAGGCCTAATCACATAAGGAAAGCTTTCCAAATCTGGTTTCCTCCACCCTGTGATTTTACATTTTACTGTCTCTCTTTTGGACTTTTAGGATTGTCTCCTGCCACCTCACCCCTGCTTTTTTTTTTTTGAGACAGAGTCTATGTCGCCCTGGGTAGAGTGACATGGTGTCACAGCTCACAGCAATCTCAAACACTTGGGCTTAAGTGATTCTCTTGCTTCAGCCTCCCAGAAGCTGGAACTACAGGTGCTCACCTCAATGCCTGGCTTTTTTTTTTTAATTGTTGGGGATTCATTGAGGGTACAGGAGATCATGTTACACTGGTTGCATTTGTTGGGAAAAGTCCCTCTTACAATCGGGTTTTGCCCCCAAAAGGTGTGGCACACACCAAAACCCCAAGACCCCACCCCCCCTCACTCCTTCCCTCTCTCTGCTCTTCTTTTCCCCACCCCTCCCTCATTCTTCCTCTCTGTGCTCTCCCCTTCCTTCACCCCCAATGCCTGGCTTTTTTTTTGTTGTTGTTATTGCCATTGTCATTGTTGTTTAGCTGGCCCCGGGCTGAGTTTGAATCCACCAGCCTGGGTGTATTTGGCTGGCATCATAATCACTGTGCTACAGGCACCAAGGCAGACTGTCTTGCGTGAGTTTTAAAACACACTAGTATAGCAATAGAACAACTTCTTAGTTTTTGGTTTCAAAAGTAGAACAAAATGAATATAGTGTAATCTCTTGCTCTGAATCTCATTGTCATGACTCCACATGGAGCTGATGGCCAAAGGCAGAAACTGTCATTTAAACCAATAAAGCCTTACTCCAATAAGGACAGGAACTTTAGGAAACTACATGAAAAATCATAGTTCTAAATGATGTGCAATTACCAAGAGGTAACAGACTAATTCATTACTTTGCTAGCCTTTAGAACCTAAGTACCAAGTAAATGGATATACCCCCAAATGTCAATCTATCCACATGGACAAGCTTTCCTCAAGCTTTCCTCTTACCCTTTTTTCTTTGGGTATCCCCTGGGCCAATCACCAAGTGAATCCTTACTTTATGATGTTTTGTTGGATAGGGCTTAGCATATTGAATAGAAGGTTCAGAATAACACTTAGAGGACGCTCAAATAGGGAATGATAGTTTTTATTTTTGTTTTTTTGAGACAGAATCTCGTTTTGTCGCTCTCAGTAGAGTGCTGTAATGTCACAGCTCACAGCAACCTCCAACTCTTAGGCTCAAGTGATTCTCTTGCCTCAGCTTCCCAAGTAGTTGGGACTACGGGTGCCTGCCACAACACCTGGCTATTCTTTTGGAGACGAGGTCTTACTCTGGCTCTGGCTTAGGCTGGTCTCTAACGCATGAGCTAGGCAACCCACCCGCCTCAACTTCCCAGAGTGCTAGGATTACAGGTATGAGCCACCATGCCCAGCCTGAGAATGACAGTTTTAAAATATAAGCTTTTTGAGCCAGGCGTAGTGGCTCACAACTGTAACCCTGGCACTCTGGGAGGCCAAGGTGGATTGGCTCAGGTGGATTGCCTGAGCTCAGGAGTTCAAGACCAGCCTGAGAAAAAGTGATATCTTGTCTCTACTAAAAATTAAGGAAAACAAACAAACAAACAAACAACCTAGCCAGGCGTTGTGGTGGGCACCTGTTGTTCCAGCCATTTGGGAGGCAAGACGACCGCTCATACTCAGGAGTTTGCTGTTGCTGTGAACTACGACACTCTAGGGTGACAGTGTAAGATAAAATAAACAAATAAAATAAAAAACAAAATCTTGGAAATTAGGAGCAACCTCCGTTTTCTTTTTCTTTTTTTTTTTTGAGACAGAGCCTCAAGCTGTTGCCCTGGGTAGAGTGTCGTGGCATTACAGCTCACAGCAACCTCCAATTCCTGGGCTCAAGCGAGTCTCCTGCCTCTGCCTCCCAAGTAGCTGGGACTACAGGCGCCTGCCACAGTGCCTGGCTATTTTTGTTTGGGTTGTAGCCGTCATTGTTGGTTGGCAGGCCCAGGCTGGATTCGAACCTGCCAGCTCAGGTGTACGTGGCTGGCACCTTAGCCTGCTGAGCCACAGGTGCCGAGCCTGCTATCTGAATTTCAGAATCTCTTGGCATGTCTGAAAAGTTCTCTATCATAATCTCATAAAGAAGAGACTCTGTGCCTTGTGAAGGCACTTCGTTGCTTTCAGGGATCCCTATAAGGCGAATATTGGTTTTCTTCGAATTATCCCAGAGCTCTCTAAGAGAATGAGCCATTTTTGCCCTCCATTTCTCTTCCTCTTTGAGAGTTTGGGAGCATTCAAAAGCTTTGTCTTCAATGTCAGAAATCGTTTCTTCTGCTTGCTCCATTCTGTTACTGAGGGATTCTACTTTATTTCTCAGATCTTTGAAGGCTGCAAATTCTTGTCTCAATGTGTCAAAATCTTTGGTGATTTTGTCTTTGAATTTCTGGAATTCTTGAGGCAACTTTTGAAATGTTTCTTGAATTTCTAATTCCAAGTTTTCCTCTATTTTATTAATCCTGTTTGTAATCCAAATTCTGAATTCCAAGTTTTCCTCTATTTTATTAATCTTATTTGTAATCCAAATTTCTGACATCTCATCCATCTGTTTATGAATGAGATCTTCATTTGTGTCTGCCAAATAGCTCCTTGGAGATGGTTTATCTACTCTAGTTATTCATGTTACTGGAGCTTTTCTGCTGATTCCACCCCATGATTATTTTACACTGTTTGGCTAGACAAGCAGATAAGGAGAAGTTTGGTTGGGGGCTCCAGGAGTAGTGATTGGCCAGTCCTTTGTCCATAAGCTGGGACTGTTGTCTGTACCTTTTCCCCTAGAGCTTTGCCAAGGACCTGTACAGTGCTATGGCCTGAGAAACAGGGGATCTTCTTGGTGTGGTGGGGCTAAGTGGCTCTGTCTTATTTTTAGCTGGTCTCTGTCTTACTCTAGTGAATTAGTTACTCTGGGTTGAAGTCTCAACTGTGGAGAATTACCAGCAATTAAGTCACCCCACCCCCTCCACAGGCAACAATTGGAAAAGTAAAATCAAACCTTTTCATAACCGCACACCCAGGTTACCACTTTGGATAGTCCTCAAGTGGTTGGCCCAGTTCGAGAGGTCCAAATTAATTGTCCCAGTCAGTACCAGTCTCAGGTGGGAGAGTTCAAAAGATCTCTGACAACTAGATAGGGAGGGTCTGCTGACAGCTCGAGTATTGCTTGCTCTGGTGCTCTGTGAGGTCAGAAGGACACACCCAGCAAATAAATTAGTTTGGGAAGGTTGCCACCTTGCACCTCTGTCACTCCCAGTCACTGGTAACCCCGCAGGGCTGTGACCCAGTTCTCTCCAATGAGCAGATGCTCCAGGGGTTTTGCGCCTGCCTGAGTCACAGGAGATCTATGTCTCCTCAGTTAGGCTACCACTCTCTGACACTATCTATCATGGGGAGGTGAGGCCTGACAATCTCAGGTGCTTAATGACGGCTGGGCTGTTTCACTCAGTTTTAGCCCTGCCCCTGATTGATGTTGCTGACAGAACAGAACAACTTCTCAGAGTTTGTTTCTGTCCTGGGAATACAGACGCTGTTTGAGTAACTCTGCCCTGTTTGTGCCACTGGCCAGTCTCAGCTGCAGTTCCTGAGACTCAGTGAAACAGTCCGCTGGGTCAGCCCTGCCTTAGGAGTCTGCTGTCTCTGCACTTGCGTATTCTAGTCCCTGTGGTCCACTTCAGGCATACCTTTTACTTCTGTCCCAGACCTGTTCTGCTAGTGGCTGCTACCAGAGAAGATGCCCGGCCTCCTCTGGTTGCCTAGAGAGACTGGGAGTGTCCTTTCAAAATCTCCCCAGGGGTATGAGCTCTATTGTTCCTGCCGTACTGGTGCCCTGGGGCACTGCCACTCTTGTGCAGATCACCTGACCTTCCTCTCTACCATGCTGGAGAATCAGCACAGGTCAGCAATATCCCATGCCCTGTCCATACCCCTTGAGAAAATACCCAAGAATCTGGAGTCCATGGGGGACAGGCTTCCAGACCTTGGGTTGAGAGTGGAGGGAAGTGCTGGGAGTTCAAAATTGCAGGTAGAGAATATATACAGTTTTATGCCTCCAGGAGAGTGCCATGGCACCCTACTAGGGGAAGGTTTGGTTTTAGAGGGTCTCTCCCACAGGGTAAAATGGGAGGATATTTGAACTCCGCTCGCTTGTTTGTATGGAGTATACTGCAGGCCGTTCTCATGGGGGAGGGGACTCCCGTCTGCTTGGCAATGGTTTTTGTACCTTTTGTTTGTAGACTTGGGGTTGCAGCTCATCTCAGCAGGGTTGATGTGTGTTCTTCAACCTTCTCTCTCGGCTCAGATCTGAACCATCGGCTTTCTTGCTAAACTTCTGCCCTTCAACTCTCCTTCTGGACAGGAGCCTCTGTGGAAAGCTAGCTATAGATTGTCGTCTTGCCTCCGCCCCTCCACTTCTCATTTTTTGATTGATGTTTATGTGGTATATCTTTTTCTATTCTTTTATTTTCAACCCTATGTTGTTATGTTTGAAGTGAATTTTTTGTTGTTTTTTTTTTTTTCAGAGATAAGGTCTCACTTTATCACCCTCAATAGAGTGCTGTGTCCCCTAACTAGGTGGGACTACAGGTGCCTGCTGCAATGCCCGGCTATTTTTTTGCAGTTTGGCCAGGGCTGGGTTCAAAACCACTACCTTGGTATATGGGACCGGTGGCCTACTCACTGAGCCACAGGCATTGCCCAGAAGTGAATTTTTTTTTTATAGACAGCATGTAATTGGGTGTGTCCCAGGTAAACCCATGCAAACATGTGCTAGATAACATGCAAGGAATATTTATAGGAGTAGGGAAGATTCATAATAGTCCCAAACTGAAATCAATTCCATAGTAGAATGCACTCATGTGTGGCAAATATTTCAAAAGTATTGCCAGGCAGCACCTGTGGCTCATTGAGTATGGTGCTGGCCCCATATACTGAGGGTGGTGGGTTTGAATCTGGTTCTGACCAAACTGCAAGAACAACAACAAAAAATAGCCAAGTGTTATGGTGGGCACCTGTAGTCCCAGCTACTTCAGAGGCTGAGGCAAGAGAATTGCCTAAGCCCAAGAGCTGGAGGTTGCTGTGAGCTATGATGCCATGGCACTCTACTGAGGGTGACAAAGTGAGACTCTGTCTCTGAAAAAAAAAATTGTTGCCAATCTGGTTAGTGTGTAATGGTATTTCATATGGTTTCAATTTACATTTTTCTGGCTACTAATGGAGTTGAGCAGTTTTTATAAATTTATTAACAATTTAGACTTTTTCCAGAACATTATAAATATCATTCTACTATCTTTTGGTTTCCATCACTGCTGTTAAGAAGTCAGTCAGTATTCTCACTGTCACTTATTTGAAAGTAATTATTTTTCTCTATAGGGCTGAATTTAAGATCTTATTCTCTTTTAGGGTTTTACTATGGTTTTCTACATGCGGATTTCTTTTTATCTTGTTTTTAGTTTTATATTTGGTAGTTTACAATTAAGGATTTCCAATTAAAAGTTCTTGGGATTTGTCAAGTACTGGTGAAAGCTTTTCACTGTTTTTGTTTTTGGTTTTTGGTAATACTAACTTTTTGGAAACAAGAGTGCCTAAACTTTTAGCCTACATTTCAAGGAATATGGCTGTTCATTAAAAGCTTGGATTTTGGAGTCCCAGTTCTTGCCTGTATTAGTATAAATGTATCTTGTATAGGTAGGCAACTATATTTATTTAAGTAAAAAAGAGTAAATATAGAATAATTGAAGTTAGTCAGATTTTGTTTTATTTTATTTTTGGCCAGAATAGGAACTCTATATGGAGCAGGAAGTAGTGACTAGTACTCATGGTCACAAGGGAGAGAGGGTCCAACACTGTTTGTCAGATGGTGAATTAGCCAAGGGTCTTGAGAGACCTGAGGATGGATCTCTAGGCCTCCAATTCCTGGATGATAGAGCTTCTGAGTGACATTACTAGTCAGAAGTAGAGAGAAATGAAGGATAGTGAAGGAAACCGTAGCCAAAGTCAGGGGGTGCCCAGTGACCAGGACTTAATAAATATGAGGGAAGAGAAGGGAGGTGCTGGAAGAGAGCTGGAGATGGATGCCCAGCAGAGAGGAAAAGACTATGGGGATGCTGTAGGAAGCCTCCATTGCACTGGAAGCCCTATTTCTGATTGTGTCATTGGTGGTTATGCCATGAGAATCGGACTGATTGTGATGCCTCTTCGTTGGCAATGAAATGTTGGTGTGAAAGAAAATATGCTGGAGTGAAATTTCTATGTGGATTTTGTCCTGTTCTGTGGGACTCCAGTGACTGTGGGGAAGAGGGAGATCTGGATTTGAACCTGAGACCCACCACACATCTCCTGTGAAACCCTGGAGAAATTTCTTACTATTTTTAAATATCTATTTCTTCATATATAAAATAAATATAATAAAACACCCACCTCAGAGGCCTTTATGAGTATGAAATTGGTTAATGCATGTACAGTGAAGGACACTCAGTATATGTGGGATATCATCATTAGAGTTCTGCAATAGAAAGCACTTCTAACCTGACCGAAATCAACTCTGTACCATTGAACTATGGTCTCCACCTTTGTGGGTGGGATCATTTGTCACAAGAAGACCCTGGCAAAAGGTAACTTTCAGCTTATCTATCTCTCCAGCAACTCTAGACCTCCAGATGGAGATCAACTACTTTATGTGGAGCAATACCTATCCAGACCCTCTTTGACACTTGGAGATGCAACCTCAGTAGGCACAGCACCCTGAGATGGTACAGTTCAGTTTTTATGGGCCATTTTGAATCTCTCCACAATGTACATGGACCAGTCAGTTAAAATCCTTTAGTGATGTCATTTCATGTAATTTGGAAACCCAGGTTATTGCAGAACTCCCTGTCCCATCCCCAATGAAAATACCTCTTTAGTCTAGAGCTTTTCTGTTCACCCCCAGCTAACACTTTCTAAACTTATTTGGCAGGATGTCAGGAAGAATCTTGTGTGCAGGAGGATATATGAGCAAGATTTAGAACCCCCCTCAGGCTTGCGTAGTGCAGTTCTAAATTTGCTTAGTCATCAGCATGGTAGGGACAGAGAGATGCATTTGCTGCAAAATGGAAAAACAACTATCCAAACTCAGAGTCAACAAAACCACACTGCCAACCATCCACGCAGGCAAAACATTACAAGGGTGAACAAACGCTCATCAACAAACCCACACTGCCGACATCCACACAGGCAAAGCTTTACAGGGGTGAACAAACTCTCATGACTGGTGGGTATAATCTTCTTCTTTTACATCTGTGGAAGTTCCAACCCAAAGAGATCAAGTCATTTACAATTAGTTAGGGACAGATTCAGAACCAGAAGTTAGGGGTAGGTGCTCTTTCCAATTTGTTCTATTAGTGATTGAGGTAAATGTGACCATGAAATGAAAAAACATTATTTTATTAGCACATCCTTAACACGTAAGTATTGTTACATTGGGATCCACTGTGGAAATAAAAATAACCAGCTTTATAAAAAAAATAACTTGCAACGAAAGAAGTTTTAATGAAATGACAAAGAAAAGGTCCTCACAATAAAAGCAAAAACCAGGGACAAAGCAAGATGCTTCCTTGTTTTGAAAAGGAATACATGGAAAGAAAAGGAAGAAAGGGAAAACCAGTTCTAGCACTTTTATTGTTAATAACAGAACTGAATAACTTCCTTGAGTTCTTTGACCAGTGGCATTTTGCAAAGGTGGGCTTTTTATGTTATTTTGTTTTGTTTTCTCACATGAGTGTTCCTTTTCATTATGGTGCTTTAGAAGGGACGCGTTGTTCCACCGTAATGTTGCTTATTTTAGAGGATTTTTCTTCAACCGAGTGGACTCTCAATGAAAGGACATTGTTGAGTTGATCTAGTTCCTCCACCACTGTTTTGACGACAGTTTCTTCAGTTGAGTCTAAAATAAAATACATAAAATTTTATTTGGCATTCTTCATAAGTCAAAAGGTATTTTAGTCGTGGCAGAAATGCTTTTTAAAAATGTTTTTTGCAAGTTTGCTGTAAATGGATATATATGTGTTTGAAGTCAATGCAAAGCAAGACCCTTGGCTATCTTTCTTATATTTACCACTGTTGATAGAGCAATGGGTATTTGAAAATGCAAGTGAAACATGGATTAGAATTACCTAAGTATTGAGCAAGTGTAGGTTGGCTGCCAGTAATGTTATATTCCTTTAAATGCCAAATGGTCCTATTTTTGTGGTTTAAAGTAAAACAAACAGTGATCTTATCTTACAACAGCATTGTAATTTTGAAACGTGATGATACATTATAGATAAGAAAGATGTTAGGGGATTGATATCTCATTTTAAATAATCATATGATTTGACCACATCTGTTCTATAGGAATATAAAATATAAAATACAAACATTGAGAATTGTCATAATGACACCTCATCCTTTCACTCACTAGAACTAAACTGAAAAACAAATTTTATCTAATTAACAATTAAGTGACTCATTTAATACAACTGGTGGAGTTTAAAATCTTTCATACCTTGGACTTGATTTCCAGAATTTATAGGCTTGCATCCTTTTGATTTGTAACCCGTGGATTTGCATTTTCTGTGAAGAGAGAAGTAAATTGTTGCATTTTTTCCCCTTCATCAGGGAGCTCATAAATAACTCTGAATTGGGAATAAAAGTTTTGGGGTTTTAGTTTTAGTAAGATTAAAATTCCTTTTATGTTTAAGGGATATTAGTAATATTCTCATAGTAAAAGAGGACATTTTAAAGGGATGTTTATGGTCAGAAATTGCCTCATGACCAGATATGAACCCTTTCATTTAGTAAATGGGGACTTAAAATTCTCATTCTCCTTTCTTGCAACCAGTCAACAAACAAGCTTGGACTGACTATTTTGTAGAGAAGGCTGAGCTAGATGCTGTGGAAAAGATAAAGCCAAGACACAAGTAGTTTATACGTTGAAAATAAAGTATACTCATGAAAATGGATAACATGAGGTAAGAGGTGCTATAGATTGTTAAAATAAGGGTGTAGTAAGTGCTTTGTCCTGAGGAGGGAGCTGTTACTGTCAGATTCTTGTGAGAATAGGCTGCAGAGGGCTGGCCTTGGCCTTGGCCTTGGACTATGCAGAGGATGTTACCTCTTCACTGTGGGGCCACGGACAAGCCTTTAGTAATAGTCTCTGATTTCTGAGCACTTTTTGTGTGTCTCAAGCACTGTTACCTACATGGCAAAGCACTGTGTTTAAGAGTAGTTAAAAGGGGTGGACTCCATAGCTCAGTGGTTAGAGGACTGGTCTTGTAAGAGTAGTTAAGAGCATGATTTTGATGTTAGCCGGATTTTAACAATGAGGAAACTGGATTTAGAAAAGTTCAACAATGTGCTGATATTCATCCAGTGTGTGATTCACACACAGGGCTGTTGCTATTGGCTAACAAACTATGATGCTTCTCCCTTTAAATCTTCCTATATTGTCATTGCTCATTATCTTTATTACAGGATGCATGTGGGGCAACTAGTGAGGTCATAATAAAAGAGAGTGAGTTATAGGAAAAGGGCCTAAGAAATAAATAATAAAAATCAGCCAGGCGTTGTGGCAAGTGCCTGTAGTCCCAGCTACTCATGAGGCTGAGGTGAGAGGATCATTTGAGCCCAGGAGTAGGAGGTTGCTGTGAGATAGGCTGACACCACAGCACTCTATCCTGGGCAACAATGTGAGATTCTGTCTCAGGAAAAAAAAGGTGTCTAAACACTAAAGCACAGAAAGCAATTTTTCCCTTGGATTGGAATACTGGAATTGTTAAATATTCTATACTTTTTTTTTTTTTTTGAGACAGAGCCTCAAGCTGTCACCCTGGATAGAGTGCTATAGCATCACAGCTCACAGCCACCTCCAATTCCTGGGTTCAAGCGAGTCTCTTGCCTCCGCCTCCCAAGTAGCTGGGACTACAGGTGCCCGCCACAATGCCCGGCCAGTTTTTTGTTGCAGCCGTCATTGTTGTTTTTGGCGGGCCCGGGTTGGATTCGAACCCGCCAGCTCAGGTGTACGTGGCTGACGCCTTAGCCTGTTGAGCCACAGGCGCCGAGTCAAATATTCTATACTTAAATGCTCTTTATATTATTATACATATAGATACTTTACATATTTAGAAATTTGATTCCCAAGTTTCTGCCTGTTTTCACCCACTGGGATTATGTATATTCCTGAAGACATATATGTGTAAGTACAATCCTTAGAGCAGGAAAGTCTAGGGTACAATATGGGTGTCATACCTCTGCAGTGAGAAGACATAGTTGATGTGAGGTTAATTTTGCTCGCAAGTTAATATTTACCTTTCTTCTCCATCTATTAAGTTGCAATAAATTTCAATTTCTTTTTCTAAACATATTTTGATGTCAAGAAGCTGTTGATACTCCAGCTTCTGGCCTTCTGTTTCCATTCGAATCTGTTGGAGTTGATCCTCCTTTGCCCCGATCTGATCCTGAATTTGCTGCAGTTGATTGCAGTAATTTCCTTCCATCTCAGCCAAGGAGCACTCATAGGATTGTTTCTGAAAGAAGCACCAACTAAGGCTTGAATGTGTAAAAGTGAAATGTCATGTTCATAATTTAAATATTTTCAGGGTAGAAAGAAATACAAGGTCTAAACATTTCCAATTGAAAATATACATTAGCCAGATTTTTTTTTTTCTTTTTCTTTTCCTCTCCATTGAAAAAAGTCATTTCTTAAGTTTGGGGATTGGCAAGTCAGAAGTAATGTTTGGAGACATAATTTTTTTTTTTTTTGAGAGAGAGACTCACTCTGTCACCCTGGGTAGAGTGAAGTGGCCTAATAGCTCACAAAAACCTTAATCTCTTGGGCTTAAGTGATCCCCTTGCCTCGGCCTTCCCAGTAGTTGGGACTACAGGTACCCCCACAACCCCCAGCTACTTTTTCTATTTTTAGTAGAGAGAGGGTCTTGCTCTTGCTCAGGTTGGTCTTGAACTCCTGAGCTCAAAACAAGCTCCTGCCTCAGCCTCCCAGAGTGCTAGGATTACAGGCATGAGCCACCTCACTGGGCCTAGGGACAGAATTCTTGATATGTAATATATTTTATATTTTTAGTTGTAGATAATTTGTTATATATTATACTTCGTGAGACAGATTTTTTTTATGCATGTATTTACTTATACATGCACATACATATTCAATTCAGTGATGATTCCCACATACCACAGCCATGAGGGATTGAAGTTCTATTTCCAGGGTTTGTAGATTGCGTTTAAGTTCAGTGAGCTCATTTCTGGCTGCTGTGACTGCTCCTTCGTCATCAGAAATCTGCTGTTGCAGTGTTGCGCTCTGAAGTGTAATTGTGGGAAGGTTAGTGACTGGCTCGACAGTCTACTGAACAAGCCCTTTGTGCCTAATTTGCAGGAGACCTACCCTCTCATTGAACCAGGCTTCGGCGTCTTTGCGGTTCTGCTCAGCCAAGTCCTCATACTCAGCCCTCATGTTGTTCAACAGGACAGTAAGTTCCACCCCTGGAGCTGCTTTCATCTCCACGTTCACGTTCCCTCCAGCTGTACATTGCAGGACTTCCATTTCCTGCGAAAAGGACTAGTATTAATAATACCCAAAGGAGGATTTTGATTGATATTCACACCCTGCTATGAAATGAACAGTGGGCTTGAAGGAGATCAGACACTGTACAAAGCCAGGCTGCAGGCTTCTTTACCTCCTGATGATTTTTTTTGAGGTATGTCAGTTCCTCACTGAGGGTGTCACATTGTATCTCCAAGTCAGTTGTACAAAGGGTCAGTTCATCCAACACTCTGCGAAGGTTGTTGGTGTCGGCCTCAACACTCTGGTGTAGAGCAAGCTCATTTTCATACCTTAAATGTTATTAAAGAACTTCAGAGTTGTAATCATAAGCTTTTGAAAGCACACCTTTTTAGGACATATGCCAAAAGATATGATATTCTCCACACATTTCTGAAGCTTCTTCTTGCAATGGCAAACTTTGAAACATTTGAGACGGCTACCTATTTATGAATTGTACTTTGGAGATGTTATTTCTGGAGAGTTGATTTTGGTCATCCAAGGCACTTAACAATTAAATAAAATGTGGCTAGATTAAGAAAAATACGGTAGCTCTTTTGATGAGGGCATATTTAATTCAATTTGTTCATTGATTTAGTCTGGCTTTATAAAAAACATTTTGGTTTTCAAAGCAAAAGATATGCTTTTTAAAAAATCCAACTATAGTATTTTTTACCTTTTATACTATAATTAATTACTTTGTTGTTACCTACTTCAGCTTGAAGTCATCAACGGTCAGTCGGGCATTGTCATTTTGTAGAAAAATACTGGCATTACAGGTGGTCATGGAGATGATCTGAATAGGATAGATTGTACAAAATGTTAAGTACCAAAGTTAAAGGAGGTTCCAGATTTCATTGTGATTCTATATACCTTTTTTTTTTTTTTTTTGCGATTTTTGGCTGGGGCTGGGTTTGAACCTGCCACCTCTGGCATATGGGGGCTGGCACCCTATTCCGTTGAGCCATAGGTGCCACCAGATTCTATATCTTCTTAACCCAGCAAGCACCTATTTTTGTATTGTTTCTTTATTAAAGGCATATAAATGTTCTTCATTTAATAAATATCTAGAAGTTAAGAGCCACATGGATACTTTTATCACTCTGGTTCAAAGGATATGAGTTACATTTAAGGAAAAAAGTAATTATATCTATTTGGAAATTATTATTTTTAATTTAGCAATTTTTTTTGGCTAGGATAATACAGAGTGAACAAATTCTACATCATATAAATATGTTAAGCACATTTTGTATTTTCTCTAAGCTGTGTACACCCAAAGTAATAAAAGGATTCGAGCCCATGTTTCTTACCTGCCTTTTAAGATCTTCGATGAGGGAGAAGTGCCTGTAATGATCATGACTGTGTCCCTGGCGGGAAGCAGGCCCACATTTCTCATACCAACCCTTGATCTTCTGCTCTAGCTCGGTGTTGGCCTCCTCCAGAGCGCGCACGTGGTCCAGGTAGGATGCCAGGCGGTCATTGAGGTTCTGCATGGTCACCTTTTCATTCCCAGAGAGGAGGCCGTGCTCATTAGCAAGAAAACCAGCGCTGGCACCACTTCCCGACCCTCCACCACTGCAGAAGCTTCCCCCCGAAGAAATGCTCCCAAGAGTACAAGAAAAGCTTCTCCCTGCCCCTGACCCAACGCACACATTCCCCGCCACAAAGCCTGTGCCTCCACTGGACAGCCTAACAGACGCAGCTCGGGAGCAGATCTGCCTGGATCCACTAGAAAGTCGAAAAGACATGGCGACAGCACAGCCGAGCCACCCTTTCCCAGAGAGGAGCAAAGCCGGAGGACACCTGCCCCAGAGGTTAGCTCCGTCGGCCTTTTATAGCATCCACGAGGTTGTTTCAGTCTTAACTATGCCAATCTGTAATAAAATGCACCTGCACTCTAATTGTCGTTTTTCATAACTGGGTGATTTTTTAATAATATCCAGTCTGTAGGTAGAAAGATGCCTCAAGGAAATGTTTGTATAGATATGAAAAGGTGCTAGATGGAGTAATACTACATCATTGCCTCAAAGGTCAAATTTCAATATGAGTAAATGTACTTCTTTTTGACTTCTTGTATAGACTCTAGTCCCCTCATATAACATAAAATTAATAATTCAAGTAAGAAATGTCTTCTACTTTTGTCCTGCAGATGCTCCTAGATTATCTCTATTATTCCCACTTGACTGAATATTTTCTTTTTTATTGAAGTGACAGAATCTCCACATCTAGTGATCTTTTAATAGTAGGAAACTTGAAGTTGTTTTTTTAAGAATTGAAAACTGAAATAATAGAAGTCCTGCTGTAACTTGCTTATCAATTTCACTAAAATTCATGAAATTGCGGTGTTGATGGAGAATTATTTGGATTGAGATTTCTTAGCTTGGTTCAGCAGCAGAAGAGCAATTCCATTAATTCTGAGTCTTCCAAATAGTTCACTTTCCTAGTTCAAAAATATTGTTTACTGTCTTTTAGTTCAAGTTTATATGTCTAAGGCATTAGGAACTGTTTTGAGACATTAACATTATTTTGACCACTGGGGAGTATAATAAGTAAAGGGTTGTTTTCATCACTACCTAGAAAACCAATGATTCTGGTCCTCTAGATAGAGGATGAATTGTCTTAGGGAAGTCGACTCTATCCTCTTGCCTTGATGCCCTTGGGAAGTCATCCAGGCTTGTTGTGTTTCATTTCCCTCCAAGGCAAATGAAAATAATAACACTGAATAATCTCAAATGAATGTTGAGCAGCTCCAGTAATGAATGACTATAAGACAGTCTGAAGGGCACAAACATTTGGTAAATATTAATTATTTAAATTATTATAATTAAGTGGACTTGTCAGGCAGGGCAAGGTCTCTATCACTTGTAATGGTACAAATTGATTGGTTAACAATTATAGGTTTTGTTTTGAAACAGTAATTTTTTTCTGAATGTGATTTTTCAATGCATGGATATCAAACATCTTGAAAAACATCCACCATTCTTGTCATTAAAAGATAGGGACTATTTAGTGGATTTCTTGGACTTGTTTGACCAAACATAGTTAAATTTAATAAATATGAAACTAATTTGAACTATCAACTCATGTTTAGAACAGTACACGATAAGTTAAAAGATATAGCTCCTACTTAGAGACTTATTACTGGGTTTGTTGTGATCCGGTCAAATTTTTAATCTTTTGCCCATCCTTCCCATGAATAGATCAAGAAAAAAGTTATATTGTCAGTGTAATACCTACTTTATAAGGCTTTTGTTTCTTAGCTAAGAGTTATTATGAGACTGAAAAGTATTATTAACATATCTATGTCTCTAGATAATTTATAAACACCAATTAGCTTATCTTTTGTGAAATAAGTTAGGCATTTATTATTATGGAGATGAGTTGGCTCAGAAGCTAAGTGGCAACACAGATCAGAAAGCATTTCTATATCAAAGTGAGACTAGAATGACCAATACTTAGCTCTTCCTTGAAAGATTGTCTCGCAAGTCTCCTGAATTTTCTTAATCATAGATTTCCTCTAAACTAATCCTTTATTTATTTATTTTTGCAGCAGAGTCTTACTCTCTTGCTCTGGGGTAGAGTTCCGTGGTGTCAGATCTCACAGTAACCTCAAACTCCTGTGTTCAAGCAATCCTCTTGCCTTATCCTCCCAAGTAGCTGAGAGTACAGGAACCCACCACAGTCCCGGGCTAGTTTTTCTAGTTTTAGTACATACTAAAAATAGTTCACTCTGCTCAGGCTGCTCTCGAACTCCTGAGCTCAGGTGATCCTCTGGGCTTCACCTCCCAGAGTGCTGGGATTATAGGTGTGAGCCACTGCTCTCGGCCTCTAATACTTGCTTTAAAAGTTTAGGTATGCTTATAGTCCTTTTGGGAAGCGGAGGACAGATTTAACAAAATCTCTGGGCCACTTCTACCTATATATTTCTTCCCTGAGAGTGATTATTTCACTCACGGTAAGAAACCAGTATTCAGCAGTGTGTCATAGGTCATTTCTTGAGATTCTAGTAAGTATTAGAGCATTATTTGAGGTGTGTATTACAGGTATTCAAAATAATTGAATTGAAGGGACTTTATGCAGTGTTAACGTCTCCTTATTACAGGATAACGTTTTTTCATTGTAATATTGTCATTGGCCAGGTCCAGGCCTGTGCTGCCCTTGCACAGTAAATCAATCACTGTGACACGATTTTTTGCAAAAGAGAAATGATTTATTTACAAGGTCAGGGAGTGAGGAGGCAGAGAACAGCTCTTAAATCCCTCCCACAAAGAAAAGGCTTAGCATATTTATGGGTTAGGGAAGTGGGATGGTCTAAGGTGTGGGAAATGGTAATTGGCAGTGGGGAAAATTGAAGTAGCAGGTTTATTCGGCCCAAGCATAGCTGGGGTTCATGGCATTTCACAGGACATATGTACAGAAAATGGCAGCATTAGCATAATCTGAGGGTGGAGTTTTTTGCCCTCTAATGTCAAAAGTCCAACTCTTGGGCAATTGCATAGGCCCAGTTGAAGGGTCAGTGGTCTCAATGGATTTGAACTAGATGGGATCTGGGTCAAGTTCTTGAAAAATAGCTGAAGTGACCATTACCAAGGTAACTTATGAATATTATCTATAAAGTAGCCAGAAAAGGTTAAGTTTCAGTGTTCAGCAGTGTGGCTTTCAGCTTTGTAGATAAAGGGGTAAGAAACAACTAAAAGCAAGCAACCAGAAGCAAACAGGGCAGGCAAACCTGACCAAATTAATTCCTTGATTCCATTATCTTATTCTAATGATCATAGGCCCATTTTCCTTGTGATAAGCATACTGTTTAGTTTCAAGTATGCTGTTTTATTTAAAATTCATGTTCTAGCTGGTGTGGGGCTCACACCTGTAATCTGAGCAGTCTGAGAGGCCGAGGCAGGTGGATCACTTGAGCTCAGGAGTTTAAGATCAGCCTGAGCAAAAGCAAGAGACTGTCTTTAAAAATAGCTGGGCATTATGTTAGATGCCTGTAGTCTCAGCTACCTGGGAGGCTGAAGCAGGAGAATCACTTGAGCCCAAGAAGTTAAGATTGCTGTGAGCTGTGATGCGACAGCACTTTACTGAGGGTGACAAAGTAAGACTCTGTCTTAAGTAAATAAATAAACAAAATTCATGTTCTACATTTCTGTTAGCTTAAATTTAGATAACTTTTTTTTTTAACATGAATGATTGTTTTGTCACTGCATTAATTTTTTTTTTCTGAGAATCAGATTCTAGTGTGTAATTCCTCCCACAAAATGATTGCCCAGGTTTGTTTGGGAAGCAGAAACCTCTGCGAGAAGGCTTGGCTAATCTTTGACAGACTGGAGTTAGCAAACATTTAGTTTCCTTATCCCTTCTCTTGGTAGAACAAGGTGGAGTTGTAAGGTTCTCGCTGGTGTCGTATTGCATTGTGGTTAAGCACACAGTCTCTGAGCCCGACCACCTGGGTTAGCGTTCTAGCACCTCTAGTTTTTAGCTCAGAACGGATCACTCAGCTGCTTTCTGCTTCGGTTTCCTTATCTATAAAATGAAGATGATAATAGCACCTACCTCTGGTGGCGCCTGTGGCTCAGTGAGTAGGGCGCCGGCCCCATATGCCAGAGGTGGTGGGTTCAAACCTAGGCCCGGCCAAAAAAAAAGTACCTACCTCATAGGGTTGCCCTGTGGATTACATGATGCTCAGAATAAAGTCTAGCTTGTTTGAAGTGCTGGTTGCTAATTATTATGAACTCTTTCCTGGAATTTATGTTTTAAAAAGTTCTGAATATAGCCTGGTTTAAGTAAAACGAGTTTATTCAACCTGGTTCTAGTAGAAAGAGTTTATTCTCTGAGTTATGATCAGTTGGTGGTCAGACTTCTCAAATACTGAATAAATCTGAGCTAAGTATTTAAAAAAATGTCTTTTAAAATTTAAAGCTTTTTTTTTTTTACATGAGGGTTCATTGTTGATGTTGTATATTCAGCAAGTTTCATAAATGAAAGTGGATCCCAAAATTAGGGTCTGGCCTGAAGGCCAAGGGGGTTCTTGGCTTCACACAAGAAAGAATTCAAGAGCGAGCTGATAGAGTAAGGCAAAAGCAAGTTTACAGAGTTAGAAAGAAAAAGAAGGAAGAAAAAGAAGAGTGGCTGCCCCACAGCCAGCTGTGTTTGTGTGTTGCTAGCTTCCTCCTTCTATGGTTAACTCCTGGCTCCTGTTAACCCAGGGGAGGATTGTCTGTGAGTTTCTTGGGAGGGGGGTAGAGAATCTGGGGGGTGCCCCTCCCATTTAAACCATATAGGACAATTCCTGGGAGTTGCCATGGCATTTACAAACTGTCATGGAACTGGTGGGAGTTTCTTTCAGCCTGTTAATGAATTATAACTACTGTATAATGAGCAGTGAGGGTAACCTGAAGTGGTTTTTTTGTACCACCTGGGCTCTAGTTGTTTCTGGCTGGTTTCTCTGCTGAGTCTTCTTTTATCAGCGACTTTCTTCTAGGGCTTTTAACTCTTTATTAAGACTTGCCAGTTCCCTATCTTAGGTTTGGATAAATGTATAAATGACATGTACCTATCCTTATGGTATCATACAAAGTATTTTCTTGTTTTCCCCAGTTTTAAAAAATTCTTTATTAAATCATAACCGTGTACATTAATGCATTTATGGGATACAGTGTGCTCATTTGCTATACAATGTGGAATGCTTACATCTAACTGATTAACATAACCGTCTCCTTGCTTACTTATTTGTTGTGGCGAAGACATTCATAGTCTATTCTTAATAGTATAGAAATGTATCATTGCATTAGCCAACATGAGGTCGGATTTGCGCCCCCCTCCAAACCACAGGATTTTCACTGCCCTGAAAATCCTGTGCTGTGTCTGTTCATCCCTCCTCCAACAATCTCTGGCAACCACTGATGCTTTTATTGTCTCCGTAATTTTGTCTTTTTCAGACTATCATATAGTTGGCATCATACAGTATGTAGCCTTTTCAGATTGGCTTCTTACTCGCAGTAATACACATTTAAGATTCCTCCATGTCTTTCATGGCTAGGCAGCACATTTCTTTTTATCTCTGAATAACGTTCATTGTCTGGATGTACCAGCTTATTTATCTATTCACCTACGGAAGGACATCTTGGTTGCTTTCAAGTTTTGGCAATTATGAATCTTTTTTTTTTTTTAATTTTTTATTGTTGGGGATTCATTGAGGGTACAAGAAACCAGGTTACACTGATTGCATTTGTTAGGTAAAGTCCCTCTTACAATCGTGTTTTGCCCCCAAAAGGTGTGGCAAAACCAAGACCCCACCCCCTCGCTCCTTCCCTCTCCCTGCTCTTCCTTTCCCCCTCATTCTTTCTCTCTTTGCTCTCCCCTTCCCTCCACCCCCACCGTGTCAGTAATTGTCATTAATTGTCCTCATATCAAAATTGAGTACATAGGATTCATGCTTCTCCATTCTTGTGATGCTTTGCTAAGAATAAAGTGTTCCACTTCCATTCGGGTTAATATACAAAGGCTGTAAAGTCTCCATTTTTTTTAATGGCTGAATAGTATTCCATAGCGTACATGTACAATTTTGAATCTTCTATAAACATCTGCCTGGAACTTTTTGTGTGGACAGAAATTTTCAACTCCTCTGGGTAAAGGATCCAGTGATTGTTGGATCATATGGTAAGAGTACGCTTAGTTTTGTAAGAAATTGCTTAACTGTCTTCCGAAGAGTCTGTAAACTGAGTACTTTTATATATATTTTATTAAATCATAGCTGTGCACATTAATGCAATCCTGGGGTACAATGTGCTGGTTTCACATACAATCTGAAATAGTTCC
Source organism: Arctocebus calabarensis (assembly GCA_963573935.1). NCBI lineage: Eukaryota > Metazoa > Chordata > Mammalia > Primates > Lorisidae > Arctocebus > Arctocebus calabarensis. Next base: position 27,305 of record CAUYON010018620.1, read on the forward strand.
ATCAAACTGGTTAACATAGCTTTCCTGAGTACTTTTGATTAAGAAACCATGTGGTAAGATGTTTGTGCATCTTAATTTGGTATAAGGGTATATGATGGGAGGATTGGTTAATTGAAAAGTTAAGCAGGAAAGTCAGTATTTGCCTTAAGTTCACCTGAGTATTATTAAATGCATTTGGGAAAGAGGTGAGGCAAGACAGCTTGAAAATGAGCAGGATTCCATTGTACTGAGAGTTCAGCAACACGGTACTGGGTCCAGAGAGATGCAGGCTGTTTCTGTTAAGAGATTGATATGGGGGTACAACCCTCCCTCAAATAATCCTAGGGAGGGTTTTCTGCTGTGTGCTCCCCTCTACCACCCCATGTAGCCTTTAACCACAGATTAGAGAACGATTCATTGATAGTAAGTGCTAAATATTTCATTAAAAGTTATGTTTCACTTGAGAGACGTGTTGCTCTGTTGCCTTGGATGGCAAAAACTGAGCAGAGTGCGTGTGAATCCCCAGCCTCAGGGTAGAGGGGGTTAAGATCACCAGTGACCCGCTGGAATACTCCGCGCATGACAGCCCCACATGCTCTTTGCCTTCTACTGTCAAATCTCACCATTTATAGCCATTCCTTTATTTCTTAGGATGTTTCCATTGCTTCAGTTTTGTATTTGCACATCTATGAGTGTGTTGACTTCAGGGCCTGGATCTTATTCATGTTTCATCCTCAATACCTGGCCCTTCGTGTGTGCTCAGAAAGGACTTTTTGACGGGTGCAAGAAAGGTGAAATCTTACAGAGGGGTGAAAAGGACTCCGACTTGTTGACATGTTAAACTTCCTCCTAACTTGTGAAGATGGTTGACTTAACCCGAAGGAATTAAAGACAAAATTCAGTCGGCTCCCCCTGGAGGTTATATTTAAAATACAAAGACTGATCCGAACCCGGGAAGATGACTTGCAACAGGAAGAACTTTTATTGAAACACGGCCATAGAGAAAGCCAAGGAAATATTACTATTTTAAACACAGCTTGTCTTAATTCCTTGGAAGAAAAGCAGAAAAGTTAAGAGTGCCCTTAATTAGGAAACTAGTTTCAATTTGATGTGTTAATTTAGCGGCCATTCTTTCTGGGGGGGGGGGGTAGGGTTCAGGAAGGCACCCTCTGTTCACTCTTGGTGTTGACTTTGGTGGCTTTTTCTTCCGTGGTGTGAACTCTGGATGACAGAACTTTGCCACGAGAATCTATTTCTTCAACAACTGTTTTAACGATGGCTGCTTTAGATGACTCTAAAATGACACGTATGAACTGTCACAATTTATCAAATTCATTACCCGGAAACAACTCATTATTTGGAACACACATAAACATTGAATGCTTCTTTACCTTTTACCTGATTTCCTGGGCCTCTGTGGCCTTTTGATTTAAAACAAGAGCTGTAAAAATATAGAAGAATCTGTATTAATTATTTCACTCTGTGTTTTCAGGAAACTGAAAAACAATGATTAAGGTGAGAGTTCTTTGAATCCCAAAATAATAGCAATGACTTTTTATCTGCACATTCTCTGGATCACAGATACTTTGTACTTGACTTCAAGTAATATTTAATAACCCTGTAATATATTGTTTTCTCACTGGAAGAACTTACCCATTCTCTCCATCAATCAGGTGGCAGTAGGTCTCAATTTCTTTTTCCAGGAGGACCTTGATGTCCAGGAGCTGCTCATACTCGAGTTTCTGGCCCTCGGTCTCGGTTCTGACCTGGTGCAGCTGCTCCTCCAGGGCCCCGATCTGAGCCTGGATCTGCGCCAGCTGCGCACAGTAGTTGCTCTCGGTCTCGGTCAAGGAGCACTCCAGGGACTGTTTCTGTGGTTAGTGGAAAATGCCACAGTATGATTTTAGAAAAAGCCAGACCACTTAGGAGATAATTAAGGGTTATCCATACATAATGCAAATAATCACATTTATCTAGTAGATTTCATTTGTTCAATAGTGATTGTTGCCTTTATTAGATGTCATACTATTTTTCTATGTGTGAATGACACAGTTGGCAACCAATGTTACCCATATGCCCAGGAGTATTAGGACAGATGAAATTGTTTCTTCATGGGACACAGTCTAAAGATCCCTCTGCCATTCCAATACAGCCTGTGCTTGTAGAATGTGGCACAATCTGCCACTTTCCCTGCTTACAAAATCCCCTACACATTTGCTACTTCATTTCTAGTGTGACAGTCTTGTCTCATGAAGATTGTAGCTCTTCTATTAAAAAAAGAAATAGCCCTGTGGGAAACTGCATAAACTTTCCATCAGTTGGATAAACCAGAGAAAAGAATTACCTTTTTAGGTTTTAAATGCAGCTGTTCAGTTCATTCACTTGTGAATCCAAATTTATATAGATCCACAGAGGGAACATGTGCTGTAATTTTACAGGGAATAAAGATGAGAGCAATGTACCCTTTCAACTGCAAGTACTTTTATAAGAAGTCTTGATTGTAGACACAGTCATGGTCTCTTTTGTGAATAAACTCAGGAGATTTACTATCCATAGTGGGAAAAGTATAGACTTGGGAGTTAGAAAATTTGGAGAGGAATTCTGTTTCCTTCAGATCCAAGTGTGGGACTCTGGGACTTAACTTTTCCAACTCTCAGATTCCTCTTTTGGAAATAATGACATGAGTTATGGACTGTGCCCTGTCCATGCTCCAAGGTGATTGTGGACTCACACGTGGGTGGAAGTGCTGGGCAAGCCCTTAATGAATGAGGTTATTATTATCATTAGGCACGTTTAGCTTTAGAGTCAACCTTCACGCCCCTACTTTGCTTCTTGTTTATGCCATTTGTAAAGGAACTTGTGAGTGCTTTAATTAAGAGACCAAAAGGAATGCTAGGTGAAGGTATGACGGGTGCAAATGTTTCCTCTCCGTAAGCAGTGTTCTTTTTAAAAAGCACTGACACATAATTGTACGTATTTTTAGGGTGCATAGAGATATTTCAATACATATAATGTGTACCGGTAGAATCAGGATAATTAACATATCCAACATCTGAAACATTTTATCTTTTTTTCGGTGCCGGGAACAACATCCAAAATCTTTTCTTCTATTTGAAAATATCTAACAATTATTGTTAATGATCATCACCCTACAGTGCTATAGAATATACTAGAAGTTATGCTTCTTATCTAGCTGTAATTTTGTATCCTTTAATCAACCTCTTTCTTTTCTTTCTTTGTTTTTTTTTTGTAGAGACATTGATTCACTTTATGGCCCTCAGTAGAGTACTGTGGAGGCTCACAGCAACATCCAACTCCTGGGCTTAGGCGATTCTCTTGCCTCAGCCTCCTGAGTAGCCACAACATTTTTTTGTTGCAGTTTGGCTGGGGCCAGCTTTGAACCCACCACCTTTGGTATATGGGGCCAGTGCCCGTCCCACTGAGCCACAGGTGCTCTCCTAACCAACCTCTTTCTATGCTCCCATCTCTTTTACCCTTCCCAGTTTCTGGTAACCACTGTTCTCTCTTTTACTTCTACGAGATCGACTTTTTCTTTTCTTTTTCCTGTTTTTGAGACAGAGTCTCACTGTGTTTCCCCTCCAGTAGAAGAGCAGAGTGCAGTGGGATCATCACAGCTCACAGCAACCTCGAACTTTTGGGCTTACGCCATCCTCCTGCCTCAGCCTCCCAAGTGGCTGGGACTCCAGACGCCCTCCAGGACGCCTGGCTATTCCAATTTCTAAAGCAGATCTGCTTCGTGCTTTTTGCTTACCGTTGCGAAGAGGGACTGAAGTTCTATCTCCAGGGTTTGAAGAGTACGTTTCATCTCAGTGAGTTCGTTCCGAGCTGAGGTGGTGGCGCCCTCGTCGTCAGAAATCTGCTGCTGCAGCGAAGCGCTCTGAAATGTCAGCAGTCAGAGTTAAGGCCACGTTTATGGCGTCTGCACCCAGTGCCAGGTAAGCGCGCCCCAGCGTGGTTTTACCTTTTCGTTGAACCAGGCCTCCGCGTCCCTGCGGTTCTGCTCCGCCAGGGCTTCGTACTCGGCCCGCATGTTGTTCAGCAGCACCGTGAGGTCCACCCCGGGGGCCGCGTTCATCTCCACGTTCACGTTGCCTCCCGCTGCGCACTGCAGAGCCTTCATTTCCTGAAAGAGATTTTGTTTAACCGGAATTAGGATCTGAATAATTTTGTGTTTATTTGTTTATTTTGAGAGGGAGTCTTATTCTGTCATCCTAGGTAAAGTGCTAAGCCAACTTATCTCCCAGCAATCTCAAACTCCTTGGGCTCAAGCAATCCTCCTGCCTCAGCCTCCAAGTAGCTGCCACTACAGGCACCTGCCACAATGCCCAGCTAGTTTTTCTATTTTTTAATAGAGGCGAGTCTTGCTTTTGCTCAGGCTGGTCTCGAACACCTGAGCTCAGGCAATCTTACCCACTTAGACTTCCCAGAGTGCTAGGATTACAAGTGTGAGCCACCATGTTCCACCAGGGATCTGAATATTTTTAAAGGAACCAGATAGACAGGATCCATATGGTTAGAAACATTTTTTGGCCGGGGTGTGGGGTGTGGGGTTGTATTTCTTTTGAGAATAGAAACATTTCAAACAAACTAAGCCATATGGAGAAACTGACAAGTTTCTTCTTGATTATTAGATATTGGTCTGCTTCATCTGAAATTAATTTTAAACTTTGGGAGGGAGGCAGTTTGTGAGATCCAGGGAGGCAGAGTTTCTACCTCCTCGTGATTCTTCTTGAGGTAGGCCAGCTCTTCACTCAGAGTCTCCAGATGGATCTCCAGGTCTGTCCTGGACAGGGTCAGCTCATCCAGGACTCTGCGCAAACCATTGATGTCCGCCTCCACGCTCTGGTGAAGGGCCAGTTCATTTTCAAACCTTAGGAAAGTATTTGAAAGTTCCATCTTTCGTCTTTAGACATTAGAGGTCATCTAATCATCTTTTAGATAATCATAAAGCTCAAATGAATCTACGGGGTAAAGCTATTAAAATAATACATAAAACTTCAGTTTGATCACCCACACTGCAAGAAAAACAATTCTTTGGAGAAAGAGAATGGGGATACTCAAAATTCTCTCTCTTATGACCTTGGCATTAAATTTGTGTTAGCCCCCACATTTCCCAAGTAAAATATATTACTCAGCGAATCATTCAAATAAAACAAATAAATGATTAAATAAAAGCAAAGAATTTAGCCAACCGCACATAACCTAAATAAAAGAGAGAGACAACCTTTTTTTTTTTTTTTTGTCTCTCTTCAGCTGTACTTACTTTAGTCTGAAGTCATCAGCTGTTAGTCTTGCATTGTCATTTTGCAGGACAACACTGGCATTACTTGTAGTTACAGAAATTATCTGAGATGTGGAGAGTGAGGGAATATTAAAAAAAATTCAAAATTTCCTTAAAATAAAGTTACCTATAAAATTATACACATAGTAGTATTTCTGGCATCTGTCTCTAGTAAGATGAGTCTTTCGAAAATGGGAAATTTACCAGAGGCTCCAATAGCCATAAAGGCTGGACAACTGCCGAGGAGACACCTGTGCCTTGGTGTCTCCTTCACTTTACACTTAGGACTAAATGTGGAACCCCCATTTCCTATGCCTAGGTCAGTTTCATGCGAATTTCCTAGTCCTCCTTTCCATGAATGGAC
>CAUYON010018624.1:0-36209 GCA_963573935.1 Arctocebus calabarensis
GCCTGTAGTCCCAGCTACTCGGGAGGCTGAGGCAAGAGAATCGCTTAAGCCCAAGAGCTGGAGGTTGCTGTGAGCAGTGTGATGCCACGGCACTCTACCCAGGGTGATAAAGTGAGACTCTGTCTCTACAAAAAAAAAAAAAATAAATAAAATAGCTGCTATTAGCCGGGCACTGTGGCGGGCGCCTGTAGTCCCAGCTACTAGGGAGGCTGAGGCAAGAGAATCGCATAAGCCCAAGAGCTGGAGGTTGCTGTGAGCAGTGTGATGCCACGGCACTCTATCCAGGGCGATAAAGTGAGACTCTGTCTCTACAAAAAAAAAAGAAGATTGCTTGAGCCCAAGAGTTTGAGGTTGCTGAGCTATGATGCCGTGGCAATCAGCATCAGCATGATAGAATGCGAGACTCTGTCCTGCCCCCCCCACAAAATAAACTTAGTCTTGTGTCTGAATTACAGACACAGATAGTAATTATTCATAAGTGATCATGATATTTATTTATTTATTTTGAGATAGAGCCTCAAGCTGTCTCCCTGGGTAGAGTGCCCTGACATCACAGCTCACAGCAACCTCCAATTCCTGGGCTCAAGGGAGTCTTCTGTCTTCGCCTTCCAAGTAGCTGGGACTACAGGCGTCCCTCACAACCCCTGGCCATTTTTTGGTTGCAGCCATCATTGTTGTTTGGCAGGCCCAGGCTGGATTCGAACCGCCAGCTCAGGTGTACATGGCTGGCGCCTTAGCTGCTTGAGCCACAGGTGCTGAGCCTGTTTATTTATTTTTATTTATTTATTTTCTTGAGACAGAGCCTCAAGCTTTTGCCCTGGGTAGAGTGCTATGGCATCACAGCTCACTGCAACTTCAAACTCCTGGGCTTAAGCAATTCTCTTGCCTCAGCCTTCCAAGTAGCTGGGACTACAGGTGCCTGCCACAACTCCCACCTATTTTTTTGGTTGTAATTGTCATTGTTGTTTTGGCAGGCCCGGGCTGGATTTGAACCTGCCAGCTCTGGTGTATGTGGCACGCCTTAGCTGTGTGAGATATAGGTGCTGAGCCAGTAATTATATTTAAACTCTAAATTATAAGGGTTAGATGGAAGTTTACAAAATCTTGCTTCTAAGCCATGAGAGTTTATAGAGAGAAAGCAGTTCTCTTCAGGTTCAAACGGCTGAACAGAGATGTGGCCAGGCTGAGGCATGGAGAGAGACAAAAATGATTGTTGTTTTAAAGGCATAGGACAGAGCAGTTTGAAAATTCCTCTGAAGTGAGGCATTCACTGTGGCTTTATTAGTTTTTTGCTTTTTTTTTGTTTTTTTATTTTGATACAGAATTAGTCTGTTGCCTGGGCTAGAGTTCAGTGGTGCAATCATAATTTACTCTAGCCTCAAGCCCCTGGGTCAAGTGATTCTCCTGTCTCAATCTTCTGAGTAGCTATTGAGGTGCATGCCACTACACCCAGCTAAATTTTCTACTTTTTTATAGAGATAGAATCTCAAACTCCCTGCATCAAGCAATCCTTTCACCTTAGGCTCCTAAAGTTCTAGAATAATAGATGTGAACTACTGGACTCCCCAACTACTATTATTAGTTTTTGAATTTAGTATTGCTTCTAAAATATCTTAAGTTTCAAATAAAATGTAAAGCTGTTTTAAAATGTATTTGTGGGCTCGGCACCCATACCACAGTGGTTATAGCACCAGCCACATATACCGAAGGTGGCGGGTTCGAGCCCGACCCCTATAGCTAAGCAACAATGACAACTGCACAAAAAAATAGCCAGGTGTTGTGGCAGGCGCCTATGGTCCCAGCTGCTCGGGAGGCTGAGGCAAAAGAGTTGCTTAAGCCCAAGAGTTGGAGGTTGCTGTGGCTGTGACATCATGGCACTCTACCCAGGGTGACACAGTGAGACTCTGTCTCAAAAAAAAAAACCAAAATGCATTTGTGTTACTTAAGTCACCCATGCCACTGTGTCTTTGAGAAAATATATGCAAAACAAATAATATAGGTAAATGTGATTTGTTGGTTGCCATTGGTAGCATATAATCTGTTCTCTGTTAGTGTTCGCAGGGAAATGGACAGTGATGTAGAGACAATGCAGCAGACAATAGAGGATTTGGAAGTAGCCAGTGACCCTTTATATATGCCTGACCCAGACCCCACCAAATTTCCTGTTAATCGAAATTTAACCCGAAAGGCTGGATACCTTAATGCTAGAAAGTAAGAAAACTATTGTTATTTTCATATATTGCATATCATTAAGGCAATGCCAAATAAATATAATTGTATTAATTATTGTCTGTGAGATTGTTTTGTTTTTAGTAAAGGTTGAACCTTTTTAGTGGTGTTAGTATTTATGTGAACTTTTTGACAGATAAGGTGCCTGTATACTTTTCAGAAGTAAAATTCTACCTAAGTATTTATTGAGTAATTTAGAATTATAAAAGAAGTAAAACCAATTTGAGTTTAACTAAATCTATCAAAGCATATGAATGCTATTAAATATCATTTATCGTACCTTAAAATACAGGTAATTATAGCATTGAGTCAAATTTTAGTTTTTACCTGATGATAGGATGAAGCAGATTAACCCTAGGAATAAAATAATTTTTTTTTTTGAGACAGAGTCTCACTATGTTGCCCTGGATAGAGTGCTGTGGCCTCACAGCTCACAGCAACCTCCTACTCTTGGGAGTAAGTGATTCTCTTGCCTCAGCCTCCCAAGTAGCTGGGACTACAGGCGCCTGCCACAATGCCTGACTTATTATTATTTTTTTGTGTGTGTGGCTGCCTGTTTAGCTGACCTGGGCCAGGTTCAAGCTCACTACCCTCAGTGTATGTGGCTGGCGCCGTAACCACTATGCTACTACAGCTGCCGAGCCAAAATAAATTTTTTTTGTTTTGAATTTATTCCTTGGAAGTTGAACTATAAACTGTGTTTTATGGGCTATCATTATGGCAGCTAACGATTTAATAATTTCCAATCTTGTTTTGGAAACTGTACACATTCACACAAGTGAGTCACTATATATGAATTTATTTAGAGACTGAAAAACATACTTCCATTTTCTTGGCACCCAGTGCCTTTTTGCAAGCTGTTTCTTTGTAAAATTCTTTATCTCTGTCTGACTGATGACAAGAAGATTTCATGTGGGTTGTGATTAAAAAGTGAATGTGCTTTTTTTGTTTAGTAAAACAGGCTTGGTGTCATCTACCTGGGATAGACAGTTTTACTTCACGCAGGGTGGAAACTTAATGAGTCAGGCCCGTGGAGATGTAGCAGGAGGCCTGGCCATGGACATAGACAACTGTTCAGTGATGGCTGTGGATTGTGAAGACAGGCGGTACTGTTTTCAGATCACCTCTTTTGATGGAAAAAAGTTAGTATTTTTTTCCTACTATTAATAATATCTGTCATATCTTAAACTCCTGAACTATAGGATAATTCTTTTTTGTTCAAAAATGTTGTTGACATTTTACAGTTACATATGAAGATAATATGCTTCTTAATCTTGTAGAAATGTGTTGAAATTTTCTTTCTGATTTGGTTAAATTATTTCTTAATATTTTGAGGTTGTCAAAGCAAGGCCAAATGATAAAGGTCTGTGATTTCATGTTAAGAGAGTAGGACTGAAAATCTTGCATAAAATAGGAAAGACAGTAGAAATTACTGGAAAGAGTCCCAACACTGGGATCAGAAAGTTCATGTTCTGGATCCATTACTTTTTCTTTTTTTTTTTTGAGACAGAGCCTCAAGCTGTCACGCTGGATAAAGTGCGGTGGCATCACAGCTCACAGCAACCTCCAGTTCCTGGGCTCAAGCAAGTCTCTTGCCTCCACTTCCCAAGTAGCTGGGACTACAGGGGCCCACCACAACGCCTGGCCATTTTTTGGTTGCAGCAGTCATTGTTGTTTGGCGGGCCCGGGCTGGATTCGAACCTGCCAGCTCAGGTGTACGTGGCTGGCGCCTTAACCCGTTGAGCCACAGGTGCTGAGCCTCTGGATCCGTTACTTACTGTGTGGTCTTAGACAAGTAACTTGACCTGACCTTCATACCTTCATTTTTCTACATGCAAAATGTTAGGTGGAAGGGTTATAATCGTTATTTTATAAATTTCTATTACAAGGAATATAAATCTAAAATGCGTAATGTGCCTTTCATACAGCGAGTGCTAACAATAGTGTTAGTTTATTAGCTTTAAATGTTAGTCAAATATTTCTGATCATACTGTTTTGTTCATTAATGTTTAGAGTGCCATTTTAAAACATTTCTATTACTTTTGCATTAAATAAGAATCTTTAGGGTGGTGCCCATAGCTCAGTGGGTAGGGCGCCAGCCACATACACTAAGGGTGGCAGGTTTGAACCCAGCCCAGGCTAGCTAAAACAACAACGACAACTGCAACAACAACAAAAATAGCTGGGCATTGTGTCAGGCGCCTGTAGTCCCAGCTACTTGGGAGGCTGAGGCAAGAGAATCACTTAAGCCCAAGAGTTTGAAGTTGCTGTAAGCTGTGATGCCCAGCACTCTACTAAGGGTGACAAAGTGAGACTCTGCCTTAAAAAAAAAAAAAAAAAAAAAAATCCCAGAATCTTTAGAGTAACATTTAGAACAAATTTTCAAAAAGCATAGAATAATATAAAAAGGAATGTGAAAAAAAATCTATAATCTCATTAACCAGAAGCAACAATTAACTTTTTTCTTTTTCTTTTGAGACTGAGTTTTGAGACCTGTTGCCCCAGGTAGAGTGCCTTGGTGTCACATAGCTCGCAGCAACCTCAAACTCCTGGGTTCAAGCTATCCTCTTGCCTCAGCCTCCCAAGTAGCTGAGACTACAAGCATGCCCCACCATGCCAGGCTAGTTTTTCTATTTTTAGTAGAGATGGAGTCTCTCTCTTGTTCAGGCTGGTCTCAAATTCCTGAGCTCATGCAATTCGCCTCCCAAAGTACAAGGATTACAAGTTTGAACCACCACAGCTGGCCTGCAGTGATTAACTTTTTGATCTGTTGCCTTCTAGTTTTTATCTTAAGTACTTTTTTCAAAGAGTTAAAGAAATATTATGTATATAATTTTGATTGGTACCCACTTATTGAAAACATTTCACAGTGGCTACATGATAGTCTATTTAAGTGACACATTATAACTAAAGCATTTTCCTAATGATAGATGTTTAGGCTATCTGCAGTTTTTTCCCTCTACTTAATTAAAATATTGTTTTTGGCCTTTGAATTTTTTTTTTAATTGAGACAGAGTTTTACTTGGTCACCCTTGGGAGAGAGCTGTGGCATCACCGCTCATAGCAACCTCAAACTCTTGGGCTCAAGTGATTCTCTTGCCTCAGCCTACCGAGTAGCTAGGACTATAGGCGCCCGCCACAATGCCTGGCCATTTTTTTTTTTTTTTTTTTTTTTGGTTGCAGCCATCATTGTTTGGCGGGTCCGGGCTGGATTCAAACCCGCCAGCTCAGGTGTACGTGGCTGGCGCCTTAGCCCGTTGAACCACAGGCGCCGAACCCCTGGCTATTTTTTTAGATACGAGGTCTTACTCTGGCTCAGGTTGGTCTCGAACCTGTGAGCTCAGGCAACCCACCTGCCTTGGCCTCCCAGAGTGCTAGGATTACCAGGTGTGAGCCACTGCACCTGGCCCCCAGATAGCCACCTAATTTTTAAAAAGTTTTTTGTGTAGACTTGTCTCTCCATTTTGTCCAGGCTTGTCCCAAATTCTTGGCCTCATGTGATCCTTTTACCTTGGTCCCCCAAAGTGCTGAGATGGCTTTATTTCACATTCCTTTTATGTGATACATAACGAATGTCAATACTGTGTTTCAGTTATCACACTAGATGTCAGGAGTTCCTGTGTTCATTTATCAAAATTATCAAATTGTTAATCTGTTACTACAAATACTTACATTTTTGTATTTTTGGTTTTTTTCTAGTGCTTAACATGATTTCCCATTTTATATTCCTGGTGTGATGCAACATTAGTCAAAATTATCTTTTCTCGACCTTTTAAAATATTAACATCTATAGGCAAGCTAAATATATTAGTGATTAGTATACTGAAATTATTTAACCTTATTAAAGGAGAAATAATAGTGAAGCAAAGTTAGTTTTTTCTATTAGGATCAATGATTTAATATTTGAAATATGTAAGTACAGAAAGTTGGAATGCCATTGCCTTAGTTGTTGAAATGTACCTTTGTTGTAGTCAGTCTTCAAGGACTGGCGCCTGTTTCCTTTGGTACATTTGGCATAGATAGCCAGAGTCAGAGTTGTTAAGTCCTGACATCTCTGGTGGTCTCCTTTTCCTAAGATACTCCTGGCTGTGTTTTTTGTTTTTGTTTTTTAATACTGATTGGATTTATATATACCTATGGCATTAAAGATAATAAGTTCTCTCAAATCATGCTGAAAGTACTTTTAGAGAGAATTGTAGTTTAAACTTCTCTTTTTTTTCCAGATCTTCAATTTTGCAAGCAGAGAGTAAAAAAGACCATGAGGAGGTAAAGTTTTATCTAGTTAACTTCTTCAGTGACATTTAAAAATACTTTTCTGATGACAAGACACATATTCATTATGGAAATTTTGGAAAATCCTAGTTAATTAAAAAATCTTTCTTTTTTTGTATAAGTCCATTGTCCTCAAGTGATATTCTTAAGTTTCTCACAGAATTTTATAGGTAGTAGTCAGCTTAGTGATAAGCTCTCTAGTATCTTAAAAGCTCAAATTCAGAAATGACCTTGTGACTGTTGTCATCTGGCAGGCTGTTAGTATCATGAGGCAACAGTTAATTTATTCCCTCCTTTGAGACACTGTTCACTGCAGTTAGAACATAGTGGCAGCAGATGTGGCATGCCAGGAAGCGGCTAAAGCTTAAAACTTTGGGGATATGAAAGACAGAAAAACAAAAATTTGGGAGTCTCTATTCTTCCTCACAAGTCTTTTATTTTTGGCTCCATTTTTACTACTTATACACCAAATATGGAAGGTAAGGAACTAGAAAGAACTGATGCTTAAAAACTTTGTCTTGAGAAATGTTCTTCCATGAAAATATACCTTAGCTTGATTTTTGAGGCTTTTTATCTGGTATTATAATTGTGGTGGTAAGAGACAAAAGCTGGAAATTCTGTAGACGTCTACCTTTATTAATTCTTCTGGAAAAGAGATAATAGTAAAACTTGATTTTGGTCTTTAAGGAACACAGACAAATGTCTCTGTTCTCTGCATCTTTACCAAGCAAAATATTTGTTTAGTTTAGTGAAGTTCATCAGTTGCAGGAATCCTTGAGCATAAAGTAGATATGCAGAAGAAAATGTTTTCTATACTAATTATTCATAAACTTGAAAGAAGGGAGGTATGTAAAATATATTCACCAGGAATATGTTTATCTCTTAATTTTTTTTGCATTGGTAGTAATTACAGTACTGGAGTCCAGACTGTCTTTTGTTGTTGAGGATTGTAGGGGTTGGTTGTAGTGATATAAGAAGATAAATATATACTGTTAAATTGTAATTTAATATGATCGCTGTATTTTTTATTTCCTTGTGCGAAATAAATTTGGGGTTTTTATTTATTCATTTGTTTTTTGGAGATAGAATCTCATTCTGTTTCCCTGGGTAGAAGTGCTGTGGCATCATAGATCACAGCAACCTCACTGGGTTCAAGCAATCATTCTTATTTTAGCCTCTCAAGTAATTGAGACTACAGTGTCCACCACAAAGGTTTTTTTTTTTTTTTTTTTTCCTATTTGTGGTAGAGATGGGGTCTTACTCTTGCTCAAGCTGGTCTTAAACTCCTGAGATCAAGTGATCCATTTGCTTTGGCCTCCAGAGTGCTAGCGTTAAAGGCATGAGCAACTGTGCCTGGCCAAATTTGGGATTTTTAAATAATAAATCTGCCGTATGTTCTCATATATATGCATATGTTTAAATAATTAATAAAACTACTGAATGTCTTACAAGGAAGATTATGTGTTACTTCTGATGAAAAGTCTTTCAATTGAATATTGAACATCATTAACCTTTAGAAGAGAAATGTAGAAAAAGTGGATTATATTTTTCTTTTCTCTTGCAGTGGATCTGTACAATAAACAACATATCTAAACAAATATACTTAAGTGAAAATCCAGAGGTAATATTTTTATTTTGTTATCCAGATCTAAGCAAAATTGAATAAATCATAATTTCTCAAGTTCTATAATTTTTTACATTTGACCTTGAACAGGGAGCTTTATGTGCCATGTATGTAATAAGTGATATTCTTAGAACAATAAATTATTTCAAAAGGTACTAAAATCAGTCAATCAACAAATACTTACGGGGTATTGACTGTTTAACTCTGTGGAGCATGTGGAGAAGGGAAAGACAGAAGAAAAATAAGCCATGGTCTGTGCTTTGCAGGAGCCTATCCGTATGGGGAAGCAAAACTAAAACATTAACATTTCAGATACAACAGGATGTAATTGAAAGCATATGGTAACATTCGAGAATGTTAAGATCAGCTTTAGAGGAAGCTCTGTGGAGATGTTGGAAACCTGAGCTGGGTAGGATTTGTTTTAGTTTTGAGGAAAAGAAGAGACATCGTAGATAAAATAAAAACAAAAGCACAAATGCATAAATGGTGTATTTATGAAATGAGTAATGTACTTAGAGTGAAAAGTTCTTGATAAAGAATAATAAAACTGAAATATATATACAGATTACCTGGGGATCTTGTAAACATGCATATTATGATTCAGTATGCCCTGGCTGATGAAGCTTGAACTCCCACTTTTGCAAATGAGATTTTGAGAGCTAGTATATCAAAACAGATGAACCCTGCAGTGTCCATATAGCCATAGACACAGTCTAGACATTTAGGGAATACCTAGAAGTCTAGAGAATTCTGGAAGAAATAAAGTGGGCCTACTCTGCAGTTGAAAAAAGACTTGGCCCTACAACAAGTGCTGTCTGACTTCTGGCAGTCTTAGTGGACCTCTCTGTGCTATGAATCCAGGTACCTCCCAGGGCTGAGCAGGGGCTGATGATTTCAGCTGAAGCAGGGAGGGTTAATTTGTTTGGAAGGCTCCGCCCTTCTAAAATCTCAAAATTTCTGTTGCTATAATGGTGAATAAGACAATTAGACTAGTTGGCAACTGATTAATGTGAAAGAGGAAAGAGACGAATAAGGTAAAGATGATATTCAAGTTTTAAGCCCAAGGGAAGAGAAGAACAATTTGGAAAAGAAGCAGCATTCTGCTTTTATCTTAATGGCTTTGAGGAATCTGTGAGAAAAATAATTTCAATGCCTAGGAGGAAGTTTTAAACCAAAGAAACAAAATCTCATGACTTCCAAAATATTAGTAATTTGTTAGTTTTATAATGATGAATTGTTACAATTCTATATGAACATTTATAACTATAGGCATATCATTATACTGAATGATGAGTTAAATCTTAGAAAATCAGTACAAACTGTAGAGAAGGATTTTGGTCTTGCCAGTCTAGCTTTTTTTTTTGTATGGTTATTTAAAAGCAACAAAAGATAAAATTAAAATGCAAGTTGAATTATTTATTTTATTGCCTAGAAATACATAGGGAATACAATGGTTAGATTTGAATAGTTCAGACTTAGAGTCCTTTCCAGCCAATTATAAGACCTCTCATTTTTTGGTTAGTATTTTTTAGGTTATCCAGAATTTTTTTTTTTTTTTTCGGTTTTTGGCTGGGGCTGGGTTTGAACCCTCCACCTCCGGCATATGGGGCCCGGTGCCCTACTCCTTTGAGCCACAGGCGCCACCCCTATCCAGATTTATTTTATCTGAATTAATTAAAATAGAAATTTTGGTCAGTTTGTGACATTGTATTGGTATTTTTGCTAACTTACCAATATAGCTTTGCTTTTCTGTTTTATGTTTTCTAATTTAAAGACCATTTTAAAAATAATGATAAAAATAAATTTATCATCTTAATGATTTTCAGGTGAATAGAGGGAGCAGTAATAACTATATGTACATTGTTAAAACAGATCTCTAATTTAAATGACATTTTTATTAGCCAATGTTTTAAATAAAAAGTCTAAAATATTTCTAACAGAAAGCTGTCTTACTTTTAAACTTTGGTCTGCAAATATCCATGATAACTTTTTAAATTAATAAACATACAGATATTTCTGAGCATAAATATATTCTGGAAAATTATGAAAACTTTACCAGCATAGTTATACTAACTTTCATACTCTATTAATATTTCCTTCTCCTAAAATTCTTTATTCAACAAATGTCTGCTGTGCTAGGCACTGTGCTGAGCTCTAGCAATACAAACCTTAATCAAAATAGCTAGTAAAAATTGTAAAGTAAAAACATTGTTTTTTTTTTTAATTTAAAGAAAAGTCATAGAATAATTATGTATATTAGTAGAAACTAATCAGATGTTTTTCTAGATTAAAGGAAGCAGGAAGAAACTTAAGTTTATAATGTTGTGAAGTTAAATTATATTCCTTAATATGAAGAGAAGCGAATGTGGAACTACTGTAGTAGCTCTAATTTGTATTTTAAGTGTAACTCAAAAGCATTCTAACAATTCAGAGTTATATTAAAACTTTTGGTTTTCTTACTTTACTAATATTAGTCCTTTTTTAAAAAAAATAATCAAAATAGGAAACTGCTGCACGAGTAAATCAGTCAGCTCTAGAAGCTGTCACTCCTTCCCCATCTTTCCAGCAGAGGCATGAGAGCCTGCGGCCAGCAGGGTGAGTTACCACACTGGGAGCTATTTAAAGAATCATACAGGCTATTTAAAGTGTTGGTGAGCACTTGGATTTTAGCAGGACTGCTTATATTAATACCAAATAGTTCCTTGAGCAATAGAGAAAATATATTTTCAAAATGGCAAATTTATCAGTAAGGGTGCTAAATAAATAATTATTTCAGATTTCCCTAGCGTTTCCAACTAAATCTCTAGATTGAGGTGATTTATCTTTTTGAGTTTAATAATTGGAAAGAAAGAAGTCTATTGTTAAATAAGTAACTATGATTTGGGATTGTGTTTTCATTGAAATTTTTTTTATACTTTTCATTGACTTATAATATTGTTTTCTTTTTTCATAGTTTGTTAAGTGTTTTGATTTCCAAAAGAAAAAGCTAAATGCAACGCCTTCTTGTTTTCCTTTGTTCTTAAGACAATCTCGGCCACCGACAGCTCGAACCAGCAGTTCAGGATCCTTAGGATCTGAATCCACAAATTTGGCTGCCCTCTCTTTAGATTCTCTTGTTGCTCCAGACACCCCAATACAGTTTGACATAATTTCTCCTGTGTGTGAAGATCAGCCTGGCCAGGCAAAAGCCTCTGGCCAAGGAGGCAGGTGGGTGATGGCATCACAAGGACATTGTTCTGCGGTCTGTAAAGTTTATGATTTCGTATCTACATTTGAGAGTCATCTCTTACATTTCAAGTGCATCAGCTATGTTATACTTTCTTTAATTACCTAACATAACTTTAATAATTAGGGAATAATGATGCAGATTTTTCTGTAAGTCTTTGCCTCAATTAAAGGAGTTAGAATAATTTAGTTTCAAAAATATTTAATTCTGAATTTCTTATGTCTATTTCTTGGATATTTGCTTTTAAAATTATAAAGTTGATAATTCTGTCTTACAATATTTTAAACTTAAGTTTAAATAAAACGTAAGTTTATAATAATATAAGCTATAAGTTTATTAGAAAATATTGTACATTATACCAGAATAAGAAATCTTTAGGAACTTAACTAAAGTATTAATGAATTATTAATGAATCAACTTTTATTTATATAGTAAGGAATATTCTTGTCAAAGCACTTAAAATTTTTCTTTGGCTGTGGATGAAGGAAACAGGACTTAAAGCAAATCATTTATTAAATAGGTTAGACATCTAGTAAATTGATAATATGTTAATTTGGGATATACATGGTTGTGACCCAGGAAAAGCCATTTACATTTTATTACATTTACAGAAATATACTTAGTATTTGATATAATAGGTCAGACATATAAAAGAGATCAATTTCCTGTTATCTTAATGCCCATGTTATTTTTGCACCATTCACCTCTGTTTTCTTTTGAAACCTACTTTGATTTTGTTTGTTTGTTTGTTTGTTTTTGAGATAGAGTCTCACTATGTCACTCTCCGTAGAATGCAGTGGTGTCATAGCTCACAGCAACCTCTAACTCTTGGGCTTAAGTGATTCTCTTGCCTCAGCCTCCCGAGTACCTGGGACTATAGGCGCCCACCACAACGCCCGGCTATTTTTTGGTTGTAGTTGTTATTGTTGTTTGGCAGGCCCTGGCTGGTTTCAAACCCACCAGCTCTGGTGTATGTGGCTGGCACCCTAGCTGCTGAGCTATAGGTGCTGAGCCTGAAACCTACTTTGAATTGTACTTTTTTCCTATACTCTGAGTATGCCACAAGCCATGTATACTAAGGATGGAAGTAGTGTCCGTCTCCGATTTACTTTTCTTCTTGTATTCTTATTTATACCTTAAGAAATACAGGTTTGAAACCAGAAAATGTTCAAATCATCATAGTGGAAACCTGTACTTAGAGAACTTAAAAAAGACATTTTTTTGGCTCAGTGCCTGTGGCTCAACGGGCTAAGGCGCCAGCCACGTACACCTGATCTGGTGGGTTCGAATCCAGCCCCTGGGCCCGCCAAACAACAATGATGGCTGCAACCAAAAAATGACCGGGCGTTGTGGCGGGCGTCTGTAGTCCTAGCTACTTGAGAGGCGGAGGCAAGTGACTCGCTTGAGCCCAGGAATTGGAGGTTGCTGTGAGATGTGATGCCATAGCACTCTATCCAGGGTGATAGCTTGAGGCTCTGTCTCAAAAAAAAAAAAAAAAGAGTTTTTTTTGTTTTTTTGCAGTTTTTGGCCGGGGCCAGGTTTGAACCCACCACCTCTGGTATATGGGGCCCGTGCCCTACTCCCTTGAGCCACAGGAGCCGCTTAAAAAGAGGTTTTTACAATCAGGAAATCCCTGGCATTTGTCTCAGCCAGCTAAGATTGGAGCTAAATCAGTGTTCCTCTGTGGTAGCTCATGTAGATTCTAGAACTTTTGCAACATGGTTTTTTCTGATGTTGGCTAACCTTCTAAAATGCGTTGGGTGCAGCCTGTTAACTCAGTGCCTGAAGACAGAAACCATCATAGTAATTTGGTTATCAGTAGTGTTCCTTACCAAGATGGATCATTTTAGAGCTTTTCTTCCTAAAATGTATATATAAAGTTTTGTGACTCTTGGCTTTTTACTCTGGTTTCAGTGATTAGACTTCTTTCTTGATGTAACTGATGATTTGTTCATATTTTTTTTCCTCAACTTTTCAGGCGTACAAATCCATTTGGAGAATCTGGAGGATGTACAAAATCTGAAACTGAAGGTAAAACAGATTTGCAGTATTTTAAAGCTACTTTTTTTTTTGAGACTGAGTCTCACTATTTCACCTTTGGTAGAGTGCTGTGGCATCACAGCTCACAGCAACCTCAAACTCGGGCTTAAGCGATTCTCTTACCTCAGCTTCCCAAGTAGCTGGGACTACAGGTGCCTGCCACAATGCCAGACTATTTTTTGTTTTTTTGTTTTTTTTGAGACAGAGCCTCAAGCTGTTACCCTAGATAGACTGCTGTGGTATCACAGCTCACAGGAA
This sequence comes from Arctocebus calabarensis, assembly GCA_963573935.1. Classification (NCBI taxonomy): domain Eukaryota; kingdom Metazoa; phylum Chordata; class Mammalia; order Primates; family Lorisidae; genus Arctocebus; species Arctocebus calabarensis. The sequence goes on from CAUYON010018624.1 coordinate 13,650, forward strand.
CCTCCAATTCCTGGGCTTAAGTGAGTCTCTTGCCTCCGCCTCCCAAGTAGCTGGGACTACAGGTGCCCGCCACAATGCCCAGCCATTTTTTGGTTGCAGCCGTCATTGTTGTTTGACTGGCCTAGGCTGGATTCAAACCCGCCAGCTCAGGTGTATATGGCTGGCGCCTTAGCCCATTGAGCCACAGGCGCCAAGTCGCCAGACTATTTTTTGTTTGTTGTTGTCATTGTTGTTTGGCAGGCCCTGGTTGGGTTTGAACCTGCCATCTCTGGTGTATGTGGCTGGCGCCCTAGCAGCTGAGCTATAGGCACTGAGCCATAGAACTACTTTTCAGTAGTAAACTGTGTGAAGCATTTGTCATTTACATTTGCTTTGCTACTATGCTCAGTTTTAGTATTATTTTCATAATTTTCTTGATTTATTCATAGTATGCTTGAAACAACAGAACTTAATCTGACTTAAGATGTTATTCACACAGAGTTATAGAGAATTATAGAACATACTTTTGACTCCTTAAGATTCTCCACACTTGATCTTAGCCAAAAGGCCGAGAAGCGATCTCCTTAAGATTCTCAATGCATAAGCTTTAAGCTTTTCCTAACAGCTGATGTTTATCTTCTAGTACTGGAGCATAACTCTTTTTTTTCTTTTTCCTATTGTCTATTTAACATAATTTCAAACTTAGGGGAAAACAATAAGAATAGTACAAGGAATTCTTTCTACCCATAACCACCACTTGTTGAAGTACTACCTTTTGCTATTTGAAATTGAGACCTTAATTTTTCTATAATTTGAACACTGTAGTTAGGAGTTATTTCTAAATACCTCCTTTAGGTTGAATTTTTCATTGGAAAATCTAAAAGGAAGTGGTGTATTTTATCTTCTGGAAACGTGGAATTTAAAAATGCATAATGTACCTTATTCTGTTATAGATTCTATTCTTCATCAGTTATTTATTGTCCGGTTCCTTGGTTCTATGGAGGTGAAATCAGATGACCATCCAGATGTTGTTTATGAAACAATGCGCCAAATCTTAGCAGCCCGGGCCATCCATAACATTTTTCGTATGACAGAATCACATTTATTAGTTACTTGTGACTGTTTAAAGTAAGTATTACCTCTCCCTAAAAAAAATTTAAAAACATTTACATAATTTTAGTCTAATTAAAATTTGTTTTCTAATTATTGTAGGTTAATTGATCCACAGACACAAGTTACGAGGCTAACGGTGAGTTCTACGTGATTTAAGCTTTATGCATATACACATTTTACAACTTGATAATAATCCTGATTCTGTAGGCATGGTAGTGTTGGTTATCATTGGTCTTTAGGCTGTTATAGTTAAATCTATGGCCCTCACCATAATTGAACATTCCATATAATTTAACACAGTTTTGCATGATATTTAGTGTTTATCCCTCAGGAAGCATATATCATACACACCAAAGAAATTAATAATAGAAATTAAAAGGTGAACACAATTAAGAGTATTTTAGAGTTATCTATTTTGAAATAGCTGTGTGTGTTTCTATTTAGTCATTTATTGAAAAGACCATTTTGTGTTACTGACTAATAAAATAAATTCAGTACTTTATACCCTCTTGTTTTGCTTGGTAAACAAATATGACAGTGTTTATTCTTGGATTCCTAGTTTGTTAAAAAAAAAATTGGCTTTAATATTTGTGACAGTTTTAGAATCTAGCATGTGAATTTGTCATACATAGGTGCTGCTGTTATGGTTTGAAAGTTCTCATGTTTGCTTTTGTTGTGTTCCGAGGCAGTTTCCATTACCCTGTGTAGTTCTATATGCTACACACCAGGAGAATAAACGCCTTTTTGGATTTGTTCTTCGGACATCAGGAGGGAAAAATGAAAGTAGTCTGTCATCAGTCTGCTATATATTTGAGTCAAACAATGAAGGGGAAAAGGTACATGGCTTTTCAAAATGTTTCTGTTAATGAAATACATAAGTGATTCTTACTATGACTTAATAAATTCTTACTAATTAAATAAAATTACTATTAATTACATTATACACATACATTCTTACATAATTTTTATTGAGATTTCTAGGAAAGACTCCCCAAATTTTGCCTAGTTCTGCTGAACTGCTTGACCAAAGCATGTTGCTCTGAATTCAGAGAGCCAGGCTGCTGGGATGGCTATTCTGATTCTTATAGATCCATACCTTCCTGGCCACTGATAGCTGGTACAATCTTTTAACCTCATTAACTTATTGTGGGAATGGAATATATTCCCACAATCAGCCATTTTCAGATATTTTCAGCATAGAGCAGCATCAGCAACTGCTAACTTTCCTGTTTGTAGGCCTTACTATATCAGTAATGAATCTGAGATAACAAGAAATAGAGTACACAAAGGGGGTGAGAACCTTGAAAGCTCACAGACTCTGAAGAAAACATAAAGGCTTGATATTTGGGGGTGGGAGCATTCTTAAATCGGCTTTTGTTTGAAGCAATTTATTATGACTAGTTCTGAAACTAGTCATATCAGTTATTTGAATACTTAAAATTTTCGCTTTGACGTGAGAATGTCTGAGAACATGCTTTTTGCCATTTTAGATTTGTGATTCTGTCGGATTGGCAAAACAGATAGCTTTGCATGCTGAACTGGTAAGAATCTGAGATGCTTGATTTTCCAAGAACGTTAACTAAAGTAGTATAATAATATAAGCTCTTTCATATGGGCAAGTAGGTAAAATGATTTTGCTAAGCAAGGTTAATAGTGGATGCTATTGCTGATATAGCATTTAGAATTTGGATAAATGTTTACCGTAGAATATAAACTGTTGATATACTTTCTCATACATAAATGCCCCCAAAATTGAAAAGGATGGGCGGTGCCTGTGGCTCAAGGAATAGGGCGCTGGCCCCATATACTAGAGGTGGTGGGTTCAAACCCAGCCCTGACCAAAAAAAAAAAAAAAAAAAAATTGAAAAGGTTAAAAAAGGAGGTATTAATGTCTAAATTTAAATGTCTAAATTTTAAAGTTATTTCATATTTAATTCATTAGTTTTATTTATCTGTTCTTTAGGATCGTAGGGCATCAGAAAAACAAAAAGAAATAGAGAGAGTAAAAGTGAAGCAACAAAAAGAACTTAATAAACAAAAACAGATTGAAAAGGTATGCAGTCTTTTTTTTTTTTTTTTCTTGTCAAGGTCTATTTAATGGCCAAGGTATGCAGTCTTAATGTCTGGGTCTTCTCTTTTTATGGTGTTTGTGAAGACTTAATTCAGCACTGTGATTTTCAAATTTGAATTTCCAAGTGAAGGGCTATTTCTGTTTGCTCAGCTACTCCTTAACCAGATGATTCATAGCATATCAGAAAAGGGTAACACCTGTTTTATGATAGGGTGTTTACATTATTGTTATTTTGACCTCATATGAGTTATTGTTTAGAAAACATACCAGAACTTTTATATACCAGTGAGGGCTGTCTCTGGCACAGCTGTTCTTTTGAGAGGTTATGCATGTTTAACTGCCATTGCTAACAGCCATTTTGCCCTTTAGAGGCAAAACATACTTTTTCCCCAATTTTATATACAGGCTCAACATAAAGTTCCTGTGCAATTTAAAATAGTTTAATATAGTAAATTGCACATGAACTTTATGAACATCCTGTATAATACAATATATTATGTAATTTTATTATTTAAATATAATGTAAATTATATACTCACATGTGATAATAAAAGTACATATATTAATGTTGCAGAAGTGTTAAATCATTACCATCCAATATGATAATTTTCTGCTAGATGAATTTCAGAGCAAAACCTGGAGAATGCATTTGATAGGTGGACGATCCATGAAGAGATTATTAAGAGTCCATTTATAGGTTGTGGCATTGACAGTTGGAAATTAATAGAGAAGACAATTGTGGTATCTTACTGAGAACAGCTCAGTAATACTGGCAGTGGATTGCATATGTGGACAAAGAAGAGAGAAGTGGCAAAGATGAAACTGAAATTAGGCTAGAGTAGACGGAGGGAAGGTGACACCTGATTTAGCAAGATGAACTAGATAGGTGGGAAAGAGTCCTGAGAGGTGGAGTGGAGGGGAGTGTGGTGATCCCTTGTAAGGCTTTTACTGTATTATATAGTGAGAGATGATGATGGCCCGAATTTGGTTGTTAGCCATAAAAAAAGAAAACGAGGAAAACACTTCAGAGATTTTAGTTTGAATATTGGCTTTTATAGGCTTTCTAGAATGGCACCAAAGTTCACTTTGGTGTCACATTGGATGAGTGTGGACTTTGTTTTCATCAAGTTGTCAAAATTATGAATATGTATTTGTGCAGAAGGTTTGAAGTGGCTCTCAAGTATGTATTTTAACTGCATAGTTTTCCATTTGACTGCTTACAATTAACTTAATTTCTTTTCTGTCTTTTCCCCTAGGACTTGGAAGAACAAAGCCGGTTGATAGCTGCTTCCAGTAGACCAAACCAAGCTAGTAGTGAGGGGCAGTTTGTTGTCCTTAGCAGTAGCCAGTCTGAAGAGAGTGATTTGGGAGAAGAAGGAAAGAAGAGAGAATCAGAAGCATAGACTTACCTTTGCTTTTTGATTGATATTCCCCACCCCCTACCCCCATGGAATGTGACAATTTCTGTGGTGAAATGGCACAAGGTAACAACTATGTTGAAATATCAAGGAGGAGACTAAGCTTTACATTTGCTTGTTTTAGCTTCATTTAAAAAATAAGACTGAACTTGATGACTTAGGTTTCCATTGTTTTTTTTTCTCCCTTAAACGTAACATACTATACATTAACATTAAACTCCATGTGTCTAAAGGAAACCTGCTCATCTCCACAGTAGATTGTTGAGGAGTTACATTTGCTAAAGCATTTTTTTCTTCAAACTGTGGCCTTTTAATCTTGCATTGTAATTGGCTGTAATCATAGGAAATTATTTCTTCTTCAGGCTTAGTTGTTCATGGATATGGTCTCTCTCTTTTATTGAATGTTTTGCTGGCAATGACGAAGTATTCAGCTGACTAAGTTTAAAACCCTTTATACAGAGAATTCTACAAGTTTGCGGATATTTTAACAATATTAAATGTGCAATAGAATTTTTATAAAAATAATTATAACAGATTTTACAATTAAGGTTTCAAATTGTGGCAGGTGGTACTGTTGATTCCAGGGCACTTTCTTAGCTTGTTCTCATTTCTCTGATGTATTACACCTGATGATAGCAGACAGGCAGCTTAAGTGTCTTCAGTTCAGAATTGAAACAGCTTTGGCATTTTATTATCACACCTTAGTTCTCAGGTTGGGACTTCAGTTATTGCTGCAGAGCAGTAATGGTTAAAAATAGGATTTTGAATTTATTAGGGGATTTTTGTTGTTCAAATACATTTTAGATTAGGATTGATGTGTAAGGATATTATTAGAGGATGATATATTGTATTTTCTGCATTATGTGAAATAGTTTTTATTGAAAATCAAGTGACATTTCAAAAGAAATTCTATAACAATTATGTTTCATGCTTAAAGTAAAAATCCTCAGAGTTTAGTTTAGCAGATGTAATCTTTAAAATTCAGACAGATATTCCTAGTATTTTCATAATTCCATGTTTTGATAAAGTACTGAATCACCATTTTATATTCGCAAAGGCAAATAACTAATATATGAGAATAGAGTAATTTGCACTAATTATTCTACATACTTTTAACTCTTCAAATGAATAACAGGTCCAAGTCCATGAACGATTGAAAAGAAACTGAATGCCTGGTACAGTACAGGAGAAATTAGCCAAGAAAGGATTTTTAGCTTGGTGCCATGCCAAGGTTAAAATAATATTGCTCTATCTTCTGTGTCAAACCTTGATTTCTTTTTTTTATTGCATTTTTTAACATTGCTTATAGAAATTAAATTCATGTGTTTCACATGAAAAAGTATACATATATACAAGTTAAATATATTTAGTAAAGTATTTTATATTCATACATTTATAAATCTTCAAGAGGTTAGCCACAAGGAAAACTTTGACATACGGTTTTTTCTTCTTAGTTCTGAATTAGAAGTGGCCTCTTTTAGTTCTCAAAACGTAATTTGTCTGTTTCACACTGTGTATGTACATTGTTTTCTGTAGGAATGGGGTAGATAATTATATATAGGATCATGATATTCTTTTTAATCCATGTGCCAAATGGAGATAATGATTATTTAATACTCTTTGATGCCTTATGTTACCAAAATATATAGTAAAAAAGTATAAATTTATGGATTACTTTATTTTGTGCTTACCAAAGGGAATGCTTTCACAAAAGCATTCCTTTTGTTGAAGTTGGAATTTCTTTTGTTCAGCACTTAGTTAGTCATGGGAGGTCCTGCTTTTAAGACCTTTTTGAGATTAGTAAGCTTTCCATTTCATTAAGTCTTTTGTGTATACAAGTTGTCACCTAGTTCAGATAAAATCTGTTGCCCTATAAGGAAAATGGTCATCATTAGGAGGCATTTTACTGGTGCTTTGCCTGGCAGCAAAGTGCTGCTCTTTATTAGCACTCTGGATCAAAGTGTAGGCTTAAAACTAAGGGTACTGGCAGACTTAGGGATGCTGGACAGACATGTAGTTCTTTTAAGTTATGTTTTCACAGGAATTTCTAAAATAACACACTCGTGTCTGTAGGTCAGATCAAAATGCATTCCACTGCCAAAATAGAAGTCATGAGTGGATTTTAACAATTTTAGATGATTCAACTTCTGTTCTATTGCTATCATACTGTATGAATTATTCTATTGCTGTAGATATTTAATTATCAATTAAATAAAGAGCTTATTTAATAAGCTCTTTCTGAAGCCCATGGCTTTCTGCCTGATGCTATAGCTGATCTTACTGTTATCCTTCTTTGAAATTTCTTCTAGCGCTGGGATGTTTCAGTGGTGATTGGGTTAGATTTAGGGATATCTTTTCTCAAAGATAGATTTACACTGAACGGTTATTAGAAATTAACAAAAAGCATTTTTAAAAGAGAAGAAATAAGCCTACCTAATTCTGCTATGCATTCTCTACTTATTGAATAGTACTTTTATAACTATGGTAATGAAGTCAGTCATTTCATTAGGAAAACCGTATTCTTTTTCCCTTAAAAACTTTTGAAAACTTGCTAATCAGAGACTGAAACTGTTACCTTGAACAGAGTCCCCAAAGCTAGTCTAGTTTTTGCCACATCTACAATGATTACTTTGTGTTTCATTTCCAAAGAGTCCTCTGGCTCCGCAATGCAGGGGTGGTACGTGTGATTTCCTTATGCTTGGGAAAAGGACAATAGATGTGCATCCTAGGTCCATAAAATCTTATGTGTTAAAGACATCTGGGTTAATTTTGAGTTGTATGTATCTAGGCTCCACTAGTATTTAAAATTAACTAGTATTTAAAATCTGAATCTTGGGCTGGGCACGGTGGCTCATACCTGTAATCTTAGCGCTCTGGGAGGCCGAGGCTGGTGGATTGCCTGAGCTCACAGGTTCGAAAGCAGCCTGAGCAAGAGCTGGACCCCATCTCTAAAGGATAGCTAGGCATTGTGGCAGGTGCCTGTAGTCCCAGCTACTTGGGAGGCTAAGACAAAAGAATCACTTGAGCCCAGGAGTTTGAAGTTGCTGTGAGCTTTGACGCCACGGCACTCTACCAAGGTTGACAAAGTGAGACTCTGTCTCAAAAAAAATAAATAAATACAATGAAATCTGAATCTTAATATACATGTACATGCCGAAAGACCCTAAGAGCTACTATATTATAAAACCTTCTGCCACTTAATAAAATGAAAATAGTAATATTGGTTTTGACAACAGCCTCCTAGAATTCAGAATGTATTTTAAATATTTAAACACACTAATTGCAGCAAGCAATCTGTTAATTTTATTTTTAGCAAGTTTGATTTATTCATCCATGAAATTTTGTTCTACATTAATTAATAATGCTTAAAGATTTGAAACTGGAACCATATTATAATTTTTAACCAATCTCTTGTGGCTGCATTCATTAAGTAATTTACTTCAGTTAATATGAGAACTGGGGATTAGGTTATAACTAATGTGCAAAACTGTTTTGTATATTTGGTGATTTTGTAATGTAAGTGAATTGGTTAATTCTTATTTTACTGATACTATTAATCATACAATGTACAATTAAAAATCATGCAACATTTTGTTTTAGAATTGAATTTGAAGACCTCAGTTTTATGTGATCATGGTATACATGTGGGGTGAACTTATTTTTTCAAAGTAAGTATTTGCTGACAAGACTTCAGGAAATATGATGATAGAAGATTTTTTTAATGTATAATAAAGTCCATGATTTTTGTACAGTCTTTTTGTATGAAATATTTGAAATATACTCTGAGTTGTATTTCTCCAAGTAATTTCAAATGATTGTAAAACTATTGGACTTTTTCTTAATCTGTTAAATTACACATCTAATCCCATTACAATTCTACAACAGCTAAAATGAAAAAAGATATTAGCACTTATTGGGAAAAGTTTGTGTTATAGAAGCAAAGGAATTCATCACTGGTGACTTTTTTTTTTCTTTTAGCAAAGGAGAGAGACTTCAGTAATTACCCTTCATATGTTACAGAGATACATGTTTGCTAACATCTGGTTCTACTCCAAGAAATTCCTTTAATTTAAAGGGGCAAGTTGTTGTATACCAGTTGAAGTAGCTTGGATCTGTGGTTTTAATATGTACTATTACATATTCATCCCGTATGCTCTTTATATATAGTTTCTTAGAGCACTTAGTTCTTTTCTTCTCTGGGGAGTTTGTATTCAAATTTGTTTTGAATTTTATAGAAATGTATAGAAGATTTAGATTTAGAAGATCTAGCGAGTAGGTGAAATTAACTTTAGAATTATGTAATTTATCTGATATGAGCACACATATATCTTAAATATATTTATATATTCACTTGCATATATATATATTCTACTCACAAGCACATACCAAAATTTGAAAAGAATAAAAGCTATTCATGTCACCTAGTTTTATACATTTTTAAATGTAAACTGTAAAAATTTTAAATATGGGCCTACTGAAGTAGTACTATATGGTCATGAATCCCTATGTCAGAAGGAAATCATATAGGATCAGTTTCCCTAAAATGAACTATTTAATACTAAAAAAAAGTTCACTAAGACGAGACATGCAATATCAAAGCTAAACCTGTGTGGGCTGTCGTGAAATGGACTCTAACTATACTGTCCTGCCTCTCTGTTGTCCCTGCTAATGTGCTGTCTAAATGCGACCACAGGTGGGGTAAATGAAAAGCTCAGTTTCTTTCCTCTCTTTCCACATAGAGAAACCTTTACTTACGTGAAGCATAGAATATAAATAAAAGTTCAGTGTCTTATAACTGCCCCTCCACATCCAGTACCAAGTTAGGTTCAGTGCAGAAACTATAAGCCATCATCCATTTGAAAACACTTTTAATTCTCATCTATTGATCACATTAATCAATAGAATGGTGAGTCATAGCCAGGATTTTGTGGAAAGAAGGGACACAATTTCCTGTTAATAATGAAATTTTGTGTGAAGGTTCTATTTCAGTTAATTGAATTATCCCACTTATGTACTTGGTTGTACAAGGAAACAATATCAGACACTAAGCTGGCACTGGGACTTTTGTACAAGAGTGGCTAACTTCTAGGTTATATACTGGGGTCAGAATATATTCAATCCAATCACTGAGATATCAGTAGTTCCCCTTTATCCATGGTTTTGCTTTCTGTAGTTCAAGTTACCCATGGTTAGGTCTGAAAATATAAAATGGAAAATTCCAGAAATAATTCATAAATTTTAAATTGCATGCTGTTCTGAGTAGCATGATGAAATTTTTCACCATCCCGCTTCATCCCATGGGAAGTGAATCGTTCCTTTGTCCAGCATATCTACACCATATAGTCTGTATGTACAGTTATGTGTCATGGTACAATAGGCTTAAAGATACGGATACATTCTGAGAAATGTGGTGTTAGGTAATTTCTTCATTGTGGGAATATCATAGAATATACTTAAACAAACCCAGATAGTACAGCTTTCTATACACTTAGACTATATGGTATAGCCTGTTATTTCTAGGCTATAAACCTATCCAGCATAGGACTCCTGAAAACTGTAGGCAGTTGAAATTAGTAAGTATTTCTATATCTAAACATAGAAAAGGAACAGTGAAAATACAGTATTATAATCTTATGGGACCACCATTGCATATGCACTTGACCAAAACATTGTTATGTGATTATGTGACGCATGGCTATATAGAAAAAAACATTGTATGTATAGGATATAGAGTTCTGTACTATATACAATTTCAGGCATCTACGGGGGCTCTTAGAAAGATTCTCCCAAAGACAAGGGGAGACTATTATATATGTATTTTCTATAAAAAGTTACTGTTAAGAATTATCTTGAATTGTCAGAAGTGACATCTATTATTTTGAGCACATGGAAATTGGATTCATACATTTAATATCAATACAGAAATAGAACTGGTGTATTTAAGTTAATTGAAAGTTTCACTATTTAGGTTTTATTTTTTTAAAACTACCTTTTAGGGTGGCGCCTGTAGCTCAAGCTGCTAAGGTGCCAGCTACGTACATCAGAGCTGGGGGGTTCAAATCCAGCCCAGACCTGCCAAACAGTGACATCTACAACTGAAAAATAGCTGAGTGTTGTGGCAGGCACCTGTAGTCCGAGCTGCTCGGGAGGCTGAGTCAAGAGAATTGCTTAAGCCCAGGAGTTGGAGGTTGCTGTGAGCTGTGATGCCATGGCACTCTGCCCAGGGCGATAGCTTGAGGCTCTGTCTCAAAAAAAAAATAAAAATAAAAATAAAACTACCTTTTAGAATGCTAGCCATTATATGTTCAGTCTCTATTCAGAGCAACTTTTCTTTCTTTCTTATTTTTTTTTTTAAAGAGACAAGGTCTCCAGGTTGGATTGCAGTGGCTATTCATAGATGCCGTCATAGCACAATGCAGCCTTGAACTCCTAGCCTTGAGTGAGCCTCCACAGTAGCTGTGACTATAGGTAAACGCCACCATACCCAGCTCAAAGCAACTTTATTTAATTAATTTATTTATTGAGACAGAGTCTCACTCTGTTGCCCTGGGTAGAGTGCTGTGGCAACCTCAGTAATCCTCATTCCTCAACTTTCCAAGTAACTGGGACTACAAGTGCCAGGCTAATTTTTCTATTTTCAGTAGAGAAGGAGTCTCACTCTTGCTCTGGATAGTCGGGAATTCCTGAGCTCAAGCAATCTGCCTGTGTTGTCCTCCCAGATTGTTAGGATTACAGGGGGGAGCCACTGTGCTGGGCCTCACAGCAACTTTTTCAAGAATGTGCACTTCAGCTAGGCTCCTGTGGCTTAAGCGGCTAGGGCGCCAGGCACATACACCTGACCTGGCGGGTTGGAATCCAGCCTGGGCCAGCCAAACAATAATGATAGCTGCAACCAAAAAATGGCCAGGCGTGGGCGTTGTGGCGGGCGCCTGTAGTCCCAGCTACTTGGGAGACGGAGGCAGGAGACTCTCTTGAGCCCAAGAGTTGGAGGTTGCTGTGAGCTGTGATGCCATGGGACTCTACCCAGGGTGACAGCGTGAGGCTCTGTCTCCAAAAAAAAAAAAAAGAATGTGCACTTCATTGAGATTTTGGTTGCTAGAGAAAGCAAAAAACAGAAATCTTACAAGTCAGAATTTAAAAAAATACATAGCTTCAGAATTAATACCTTTTCCTTTAGAATGGTTTGATTACCACGTTCCTGTCAAATATCCTTGTCCATAAAGGTCATATTCTTTGTAAAGGATATATGCTTTTAGAAGATTGGGTAACGGAAGAAAGGACATGAAGACAGGGCAGCGCAAATGTAACCGTCCCATACACTTCCGGATCTTTAGTCGGCACAAATGTTTTAGGGAGCGAGGGTTTGCTGAAACAAAAGAATAGGCACATCATCCACAAGGAAAAAAAAATTGCTTTAGTTTTAGTGATCTTAGGATTTACTTAGTAATTTGATACATTTCGTTTGTTGTGACTAAATGAGAAAGTCACACAGTTTCAGAGCCCTGTTAAGTTGGAGCCCAAAGACTGGATCAACTGTGGGTACGGGCTCTGAGACCTAAACTCCTCAAATCTGTATGTGTTTGACCCGCGGCCCCTCCCTGTTCCTCAGGGGCAGACTGAAAACTGAACATCACCCAGAGGGAAGTGAGTTGAAATAAATTCTTAATTTGACTTAAGTGCTACTTTGAAAGAATTTGGTTTGAAGACCATTTGATACCCTCTGAAGACACTTAGTCCTTTGTTTTTTCTGCACCCCTATTTTTTTATTGCCATCTCATAGCTTTAAATTCCTGTGTCTGTAGTGTTCCTTTATAACCAAGGTTTGAGATTGAGATTCAAGTATTACCTACCTATATAATAACTAATTACCTAACAGATTTTATCTCCTGGGAAAAAGTAATAAGTACAAATTAAGTGTAGTTAGTAAGATTTTTAAGATAGGAACGGTATTTTTTTTTTTTTTTTTTGTAGAGACAGAGTCTCACTTTATCACCCTTGGTAGAGTGCCATGGCATCACACAGCTCACAGCAATCTTCAACTCCTGGACTTAGGGGATTCTCTTGCCTCAGCCTCCCAAGTAGTTGGGACTACAGGCGCCCACCACAACGCCTGGCTATTTTTTGTTTTGCAGTTCAGCAGAGGCTGGGTTTGAACCCGCCACCTTCGGTATATGGGGCCGGCGCCCTACTGGCTGAACCACAGGCGCCGCCCTGGAACGGTATTTTTTTTTTTTTTTTTTTTTTTGGCTTCTTTAGGTCAAACTTTTAACTATAAGAGAAGAGTATTCTTTAAAAAAAATGAGAAAATAATTAGTATTTTGGTGAAAGTCTTCTACAAGAAATAGACTCACTTAAGATGAGATGTATTTCTGACCATAGCCCCTGTTTTTGGAGCACAGCTTTCAATTTTGAACAGATCTGAACTTGATCAACATAATCAAGCATCACTCGAACAACATTTCCAGAGAGATGTTGCAGCCATGACAAAGTTATTACTTCACAGAACTGAGGGGCAAAAAAAAAAAAAAAAAAAAATCAGAACTATGAAAGTGAATGAACACATGAAGTATTTATGGTTAAACATGGTAATCAAAAGTCATTAAACAAGATCTCAAATTCTTCATTTATAAACTAAGGTCTTGAGCAAGAAAATCTACCTCTTAACCATAGCTCTAACATTTGGAAAAATACTTACTGTGCTATTTCTTCAGAACTATGTAAGATATAATAAAAGTGTGGCAGAGACCATTACATATTAGTTGTTAGCCCCTTTGGTTGGTCATGTGGCTGTGTTAGATAGAGATGACCTTTCCAGCTTCACTTGCAGCTTCATGTGAAGCTAAAGTTTTAGCCACCTAATAAGTTTTAGCCAATGAGATATAAGTGGAAGTGTGAGCAACTCCCAGAATACCCTTAAAGAAGAGTAAAGGATGTCCTGCCTCCTGCCTCCTTTCTTGCTGGCTGGAAAATAGATGTGAGTTTCTTATGTGAATCATGAAGCTGTCCCAATTAGAAGGCTATTTACTTCTGGCCTTTATTTTTATGAGATGAGAATGAGCCATCTCATTAAACCCTTATTTTGGGGGTTTCTATCTTTTGTAACTGAATCCTACCTTGATACATGAGGGATAGATTTCTACCTATAAGAATATGCTCTTAGATGAGAAATAAAGTCAAACTGAATGAACAGTTAAGAAATGGTGCAAGATGATATATGCCTAATGCCAAATTAACAATGTGGAAAGTAAGTTCTCTATTAATCACCTAAAAATAAGCCATGCAATATTAAAATATTTTGGCTTTTACTTTTCACAGTTGATTGAAAGTACTTCTCCAATTCACTATTTCATATCTATTTTCAAATTTTTATAATATGAATTAGAGTATTTATAAAGGATCCATTATGTACTAAGCATATGTACTTAGCTGTAGATGTCCAGCTAAGGAAAGTAACAAAGAAAAACTTATTATATTCTTGTTCATGTATTTGTGGGAGAGACACAATCAGTAAAACATTAAGATGATAATTTTAGAAAGTTATAAATACTATAAAAGAAATGAATAGCATGATAAGAGAATAATGGGGGAAAGGGAAGGGCCTCCTTGGGGAGGTGACACTTAAAATAAGATCTGAAATGTGGCATCCATTTGAAAAGATGGGAGAAAAACTCAAGAAGGGGATAACAGAAGTGACTGATTAGTTAAGAACAATTAGGAGATTGTGGTGGGATGAAAGCCAAGCAGGAAAAAAAGGGAGGGGTGGTCAACTGTGTTGATTGTGATTTTTTTTCAGTGGGAAGGTGACCAAAGGAAACCAATCAATCAAATGTTAGAGGTAAAAGAGAGAGCAATACCCAGGGATACACGATTGGGAACTCAGAAGCATTTTAGGTGGATAACTCATTTGAAGAAAAAGCCTAACTGGTATTTAAGACTTCATTCATTCTTCAAAGACTCACTCATGTGTTCCTTCATTTATGAAACTTCCTACAGTGCTAGGTAGAGTTAAAGCAATTTTTCCTCTGAAAAATCTCTGTACCTTTTATATCTTTCTACTATTGTGTTTATTCTATAATATCATATAATCATATCATATATCATATATACATAGAGTAAATATAATTATTTTTATCATACATTTATTATAGTAGAATCTTTATAACCATGAGCTTCTGGAGAGAGTGCAGGGAGTCTATTTATTACTATAGTTTCAGGGCCACAGACAGGGACTATAAGGCAATGCAGCCAATACTGTAGGCTTACCTTAGTGTCTTTGATGACTGTAGATGTCCAGCCTTCAAAAGTATAGGAAGGATGAACTTTGTCCCCATGAGGACAATCAAAACATCGCTCTGTGTCATACCCATAATTCAACAGCATCCTGAGCATGACTTCATCTTTGAGTGTGTATTGCAGTGCTGATGGAAAATGTAAGGGATTAACTCTGCAGAAGTAATTGACATTGGCCCCATGTCTTAGCAGCAGACTTATCAGCTCATAGTTGCCCATCCTGAGGGCTATCTGGAGGCAGTTAACTGGGTCTTGATTAGGCAGAGCTCCAGCACTCAGAAGCAGCTTAACTGAAGCAAGGTCACCATTTGATACAGCAAAATACAAAGCTGACTTTCTATGGTCATCATAGTGTTTGCGAATTCGCTGATCTAGCATGAAATTCACATCAAACCCAGCCTGGATGAGAAGTTCCAGGCATTGAGGGTGTGCTCCTGCTGCTGCGCAGTGGACTGGACTGATCCCACTCTGCTTTATGGCCACAAGATTCGTAACTGGAATCAGTATCTTTAGAGCTCTGAAAAAGAATTTCCAAGTGTGTTTCAAAATAGTTTTTAAGATGCAACCTGTTTATGACTGCTTTATACTAACCCCAACAAAACAGCATAATTCCTTCATCCAAAAGCTCAGATAACCAAGTAAAATCAAATGAAACTACTGTCTAGGTTAAAAGTCTCAGATTTATCCCATCATTTGAGACCAGAAGCTTCCCATGCTGCCTAAGGACCTAATAATAAAAGTTTTATGTCTCTTCAGTGGCCATAGAGCATATTAGGTCTCTTCCTAATACCTCAATGTATTTTCATTGTTAAAAAGGGGTCACAACCCACAGTTTGAGAACTGATGCCATAGAGAATGCTAGGCTTTACCACTTTCCAGCTGGTCAAGACTTTCTTATCTTTGGGCAGGCACAGTGGCTCATGCCTGTAATCCTAGCACTCTGGGAGGCTGAGGCAGGTGGGTTGCTTGAGCTCAGGAGTTTAAGACCAGCCTGAGCAAGAGCGAGACCCTGTCTCTACTAAAAACTAGCTGGATTCGTGCTGGGTATCTGTAGTCCCAGCTACTCAGGAGGCTGAGGCAACAGTGTTGCTCAAGCCCAGGAGTTTGAGGTTGCTGTGAGATATGACACCATGGCATTCTACCAAGGGCAACAAATGAGACTCTATCCAAAAAAAATCCAAAAACAAAGACTCTTATCTTTAAAGGGGGTGTTTAGGTTGTAACCTCAGAGAAAAAGAATATAAATTTCCTAGAGGTGGCTCAAAATAAAAGGTAGCTGTTACTGTTTCTATGGTTTACAATAATGTAATTGAACTTACAATAAGTGGCCTCTGTCAGCTGCCACATGAATGGGCAGGTGGCCTGAATTCTTAGGAATGTTGGCATCAGCTCCATACCCTATCAAGAGGATCACAGAGTCTGGATTTCCTCCGCTAGCAGCTTCAAGTAAGATGGAAGAAGAATCAGAGGCCTGACCATGAGCATTAGCTCCTAAGAGGATAAAGAGTCATGTTATGCAAAAATTCTTTCCACTGTATTGGTTAAGCAATTAAAAAAATATATCACTACCACCAAAAAGCAGTTAGTCAGCATTTACTATAGCAAAGCATCAAGAATCAAAGAAATAAAATATGACCTCTTGCTCTTAAGAAGCTTACAAACTAGATGGGAGAGGAAAAAATGGCACAACCAGTTTCTAAATTATAAGTAGGTTCACTTTCAGGGTAATTTCACAAGTTACTTGTTTAGAACTTGAAAATTCCAGTAGAAATACTTTTATAAAAGATAATTTTAATTCTAGACCAGCCTACAAAAGCCCACTTAACTCAGCACATTCTTATATGTGGAATGGTACTAATAAACCTATGGAACTATACCACCATGCCATCTAATAATTTTGCTTTTAGTTTAAAAGGGCAATTTGTTCTAACTTGTTCTTAGAGGACTATTCATAGTAAGAGACACTGTAATTAGTTTTAATTGAAGTTAGGAACTGCTGATAGCTAAAAATATTTGTAGTACAGCTTGAGTATCCCTTATTCAAAATGTTTGGGACCAGAAGTGCTTCTGATTTTAGAATATTTGCATTGTATTTACTGGTTGAACATCCCTAATCTAGATAACCAGCAGTTCCTTTGATTTCTTTTGAGCATCATGTTGGTGCTCAAAAAAGTTTTGGCACTTGGGCTCAGCACCTGTAGCTCAGTGGCTAGGGCACTAGCTGCATACACCAGAGCTGGAGGGTTCAAATCCAGCCCTGGCCTGCAAAACAACAACAACAAAAATAGCGAGGTGTTGTGGTGGGTGCCTGCAGTCCCAGCTACTTGGGAGGCTGAGGCAAGAAAATCACTTAAGCCCAAGAGTTTGAGGTTGCTGTGAGCTGTGATGCCAATAGAACCAAGGGTGACATAGTGAGACTGTCTCAAAAAAAAAAATAGTTTTGACTTTTGGAACATTTTGGATTTTCAGATTAGGGATGCTCAAACTGTACCTGGTATTCTAAGTGTCCTGTGAGTGGTATGGATAATAAGAATACAAGTATAGGCAAAATGTCTTCTAGAAGATCTAGGGACCGGGGCTATAAGGAGAGCTGAGAAGTGAAGGAAGGAGAAAAGAGTTTGGGACAGTTGTGGATGGCTTCTCAATAAAATGGGCTCTGAAAAAAGAGTAACATTTGGATGGACAAAAATAGAGTTCCAAATAGCCACATGAGCATAAAAAAGGAAAAAAGAAAAAAGTTGTGATTTGAATTCTGTACAGACTCCAGAGTCATCAGGTGCAGTGGCTGCCCCCAAATCCCATTCCTAGAATGTGTTAATAAAATCTAATAATCTTCCATTTATTGAGCACTCACTATGTGCTGGTTTATGTGCATAATCATTTCTAATCTTCACAACCCTACAGAGTAGATGCTAATGTCCTTGTTTCAAAGATGTAGAAACTAAGGTGCATTGAGTTGAAGTGACTTTCCCAAAGACGCACAGCTAGTAAGCAAGGCGGTCAGGATTTGTGCACAGGTATTCCAGACTTAGGGTTTATTTCTATGGTGTCATGTTGCCAATCTAGCAATGCAGGGGGATAAAGTAATTTGGAATAGACAGATGTGGCTTCAAATGCTGCATCTGCCATTTATTATCTATGTCACTCTGTGCAAATTACTTTGTAAGGAGGTCACTTAGAGGAAGTGCTTGTTCACTGACCTCACTGAAGTCAACCCACACTGGTTTCTTTGAAGATTAGAGGATTTAATATCTGTTGCCTCTCTTCTGTACAAAAAGTTACTTTATCCTCAAAGCTGAAAGAGCCAGAGTTTACTTTCGTTTTTCCAGCTAATGAAATTAGACATCTCTTATATTGCTCATTTAAAACATCTTACTTAAAATGTCTCCTGACCATTGATTGGAAACCAGCCTTCCCCATATGATAGGAAAGATTTAGGTAAGTCTAAAAAGCACAAAGTTGTTCTTAAATACAGGGGCCTTGCCACCCAGAATTTGGAGACCAGGCCCATGTATTGTTAAAGAATGAAATAAGGCTTCTAGACATAGGAAGGAGAATAATGAAAATAATTCTAAAATAGAGACCTCATTAAATCTTGTAACAGTTTGCTCCTTTGAATTAAAAGCTTTCGATATTACAGTGCTTCATCTAACAGTGTTATCAATGGAGGTCTCTTCAATGACAATAAATGCCAAAGTTCTAAGCCAATGGTCCCTCCCAGTAAAATATGATAGAAAATGGCTATAGCTATAGGACTGGGGACAGGGGAGGAAGCATATTTTAAGGGAAATCTCGCAATTGATACCATCTCTGATCCTCACTTTCTCAAGTGCAAAATGAAAATAGTACCTGTGTCACAGGATTACATAAGGCAACATTGATAGCTTAATATCTATTGCTTGGAAACTTCTCAGTAAATATGAATTGCCTTCTTTTTCTCTTGGAGTTTTGATTATTACTAGAGCAAAGAACTAGTAATAAGAAAAAAAATCAAGAAGAATTTCCTAATATCTAAAGCCATTTGATAAAAACCAATCAAATTGCCTCATGACAGTCTAAGCAGAGATAACTTATAGAGGATGTTGCAGGTTTTTGATTTTATGATTCTAGAAAAGGACAACATACAAAAAGTCAAAAGAAATCATACTTTTAGCACAGTGAGGGAACACTAAGTAAAAGAATAACCTGCATCTTAGTAATTTTAGGGAAATTACATCATACCAAATTAAGATATTTAATCTCTATTTTAAGCTCGCTTTCAATAGTCAATATTAACACAAAGCATTATCAAACATTTATATTAAGCTTACAGAATATGTTAACTTCTATTACTTTGAAGCTCTCCATCAGGAGGAGAACCCTCGCATCAGGTTACTCCTTGGCAAGTTAGGACCATATAGAAAATCTTGCCTTTCTGCAGTAATATTTCCATGATTTCAGTGTGTCCATTCTGGGCAGCTAGAGCAAGAGGAGTGAATCCATAGGAGCTCCGTGGGTCAATGTGTGCCCCAGAAGCCAGCATAAGCTTCACCATGTCCCGTCGGCCCAGTTTGGCTGCTTCATGGAGAGCTGTCCTCTCGTTGGCACACCGCAGATTGACATCTGCTCTGTGGCTGATCAGCAAGGCAGCCATGTCATAGGAGTCACGCAGAACAGCTGGGAAATTAGAAGTGAGGATTTCATGTTCTACAGGAAGTGGAGGCTGCAGTACCCTACTGACTGGTGTCCCTCAGGCTTTCTTAAGGAGTTCTCCCCACCTACCCCAGGCCCCAGCATTCTGTTTTTAGGAAACAAAGTGTGGCACATGTCAAATAGTATTGATAAAATTTACACCAGCGGGCTATTTGTTTTCTGTGAGCCATGACTGTTCATTGTTTGCTTTTGTGGACAATGTGCCGATTATTCTACCACAGAAATGGTATCAATTTGAGCCACTGCAGTTAAGAGAGGAAAACCAGCTCTTTGCACCGTCATGGTTACGACAGGCTTCCAGCTTCACATTTCTTACATATGTGATTTTTACACACACAAGATAAATTCTACTATTATCCCAATCTTATAAATGAGGAACAGTTTCAGAGAGGTTAGAGCTGCTCTCGAGTTCTTTTCAGAATACAGTATTATGCTATACAGTCTGCTTTCTCAGAGAGGGCTCTTGTTGGTGTTTTTCTGTAAATGCAAAGCCGTAGAGAGAGCATCTTGGGAAAAACCAGGAAGGAATTCCAAATCCCAACTTTTGGCAGTATTCTGTTGCGTTCTCTTTTTAATCTTTAGTTTTTGTTTTGATAAAAGTTACACATAATTTATAAGAGTCAATTACTATAAAGTCCACTACTATTTCCTTAGCCTTTTTGTTCTTCCCCAGAGGCATCTTCTGATCTGGCTAATTCTTTGGTATTAAAATTTCTTTCTTTATTTTGAGACAGAGTCTCATTATGTCACCCTCAGTAGAGTGCGGTAGCATCACAGCTCACAGCAAACTCTTGGGCGTAAGCAATTCTCTTGCCTCAGCCTCTCAAGTAGCTGGGACTATAGGCGCCCACCACAATACCCAGGTATTTTTTTGTTGCCGTTGTCATTGTTGTTTAGCAGGCCTAGGCTGGGCTCAAACCCACCAGCCTCGGTGTATATGGCTGGCACGCTACCCACTAAGCTACGGACACCGCCTAAAATTTATTTCTAATTAACCTCCTTGTATTGCTCTGTTTGGAGTTTTTAGTTTTGGCATAACTTAGTAACTTCTCTTCATGGAAGAATTAGGATTTAACTTTCTTTTCTCTTTCTGTCTCACACATACACATTTTTCTTCTTCTTTTTTTTTTTTGTAGAGATAGAGTCTCACTTTATCACCCTTGGTTGAGTGCCATGGTGTCACACAGCTCACAGCAATCTCCAACTCCAGGGCTTAGGCCATTCTCTTGCCTCAGCCTCCCAAGTAGCTGGGACTACAGGTGCCCACCACAACGCCTGGGTATTTTTCTGTTTTTGCAGTTCAGCCGAGGCCAGGTTTGAACCCGCCACCTTCGGTATATGGGGCCGGCGCCCTACTTGATGAGCCACAGGCACCGTCCCACATATACATTTTTCATCCAACCAACCTTCTAATATTTTTATAGCATAATTTGTATTGGATAAATATTGTGCTTACCTTATTATGTTTACTATTCAAAGCTGGACTATAATTACACTTCCTTTTCTACACACCTTTTTGTTTTCTCTGGAGTTAATACTTGTCTTACATTTTAATTGCTTAGTTTCCAATTTGTGTATCATTAATTCAGCCCCAAACTCTCTAAACTGTCTGACTTTCCTTTCAGGTTATTCATTTCTATCCCATTGTGGCCCCAGCCTCCTGATCTGCTCCAACCTGGACTCTAGTACCTAGTATCATATTGTCAGCTTAAGATGGCTGTTCCCCATTATCCGGGGAATCTGATTTGCCTACTCCTTGGGTTGCATCTCCTGGTTACTGTATCCCACACTTTTGTTTTTTCTAACATACTTCCATACTGGTATAACATATGCTGTAGTAGCTTCTTAAGAAGGCTGTGTGAGACATGAATTTTTTTAGATCATCTATGTCTGAAAATATGTCTTCCATGTCTTTAATCTCCCTTCAGATTGGATAGTTTGGCTCACTATAGAAGTTAAAGTTGGAAATAATTTGCCCTCAGAATTTGCAAAACTATTCCCTGCCAATTTCTTCAAGCTCTTAGTTACCATGGACAAGTCTGTAACCATTCTGATTTGTCATCTTTTGTAATATGATGTATTCCTCCCCCTGCCCCCAGGAAGTTTGTGGAAATTTCTCTTTGTCCCTGGTGGCTGTGTCTTTTTTTAAAGCTTTTTATCCTTTTTTTGTTATGAGAAAATGGGTTCGTGTTCAGTGAACTTAGACTATGCGGAAAAGAAAAAGATGACCCATAATCCCATCTCTTTGAAATTATTAACATTTTTATATCTGTTCTTGCATCTATTTCTACACATATTAAGTTTTTAGAAATTATTTTTAACCACATTTTGTTAACAAACTCTCTAATAATTGGCTTTTTTGCATTTATGCTATTAATTCACATTTGGATGACGATCCTTCATCCCTCAAGATCCTAAAACACTTGAATTTATCCTTGTTACTATTCATTCACTAAATATGTGTGAAGAATCTTGCTGGATGTCAGAGTGCTGAGTCAGTATGAATTCTGCTAATAACTGTTTGTAAGGTGCCACAGAAAATTACCACAGAAAATTGATTGGAAACAAAGTGCCAAGGGTGGTGGGGCATTTCTAATTTATCGAGCTGCCACTTAGTGTGCCTTTAATTCTGGAAACACATGGCCTTCACTTTAGGAAATATTTTCTTGACTTATTTCATTGGTGATATATTGCCTCCAGCTTGTCTATTCTGTCAGTCATCCCTATTATTTACATGTTGCTAATTTTATAAATTTCTTTTCTTTCCCATTTTCCATTTTTTTAAATAATTTTATTGAATCATAATTCTGTACATTGGTGCAATCATAGGGCACGATTCGTATACATTCAGAAATGTTTTGATCGTACTGTTACAGATAGCCTTCATGGCATTTTCTTGATCACTATATAAAGACATTGATACTCTACATTTAATAAGTTTCACCAGTACCCTGCTAAGATGCACTGTAGGTGTGTTCCCACTAATTGCCCTCCCTC
>CAUYON010018627.1:0-27671 GCA_963573935.1 Arctocebus calabarensis
GGGCGCCTGTAGTCCCAGCTACTTGGGAGGCAGAGGCAAGAGACTCGCTTGAGCCCAGGAATTGGAGGTTGCTATGAGCTGTGATGCCATGGCACCCTATCCAGGGTGACAGCTTGAGGCTCTGTCTCAAAAAAAAAAAAAATATATATATATATATAATTTTTCATATGAAAGAAAGAATGTAGAAATTATAAATAAAGTTATAATATATCAGCTGGAAAAGAGAGAAGAGAAAGATTGGACTTGGACTGTGAAGAGACCTTTATGAAGGATGTGGCATTTGTATGAAACCTTGAACAGAGAAGATTCTACATGTGAAGATACAGGTCAAGGCTACCTATCAGCAGGAAGACAAACAGGCAAAGGCATAGAGATAAGAGAGTACACAGTGAATTTCAGGTCAGTCTGGTAGCCTGATGAAGGTTAGAATATAGGTGCTACTAGGAAGTTAAGTAGGTAGTGAGTGGATCATAATCTTTATAAAGTCATACTTGTTTTGATTTTCTAGTTCAGTGATTCCCAACCTTTGGGACTATGAAGATTAAAAAAAAAAAAAAAAAAAAACCACTGAAACATAATGAGACCTGCATGTAATAGAGTTTATTTGTTAAAATAAATTATACGGTATCAAAAGCAATTACAAATTTAATACAACTTTTTAAATATATTTGTTTCTATTAAGTACATTTTAGAATTAAAAAAAGCATATATGGGTATTCAGGTGTACACATACATACATGTGTTCATGCACATGTATGTATGTTTTTCTTCATTCTATTGGCAATGACTAATATTATATGGATTGTAGGGCACCCTATAGTAACTCCATGGTTCCTCATGGATCTGAAACATGTAAGTTCAGAGCCACAATCTAGTTAATGAGAAACCATCCTCTGCTTTTTGAGTAGGAGAATGACAAATGAGGCCTATGGTGGGGAGGAACTGAGGGCTAGAGATGGAAGATACCTTAGAAAGCATGATCTTAGTAGGATATGCTAATGTTACAGAAGAAGAGATTTCAATCCGCAGAAATAATAAATACTGGCCAAGAATTTAAGCTGAGGACTATAATGACTATGTTCAGATTCCTGAAGTGATCTCATCAAGTATTTCCATAATAATATGGATAAGGTGGGCAAGCTCATTCAAACACATCATTCACAATCAAAAATGAATACTTGCTCCATTTTAGTAAAATAAGAAGAAATGCTATACACCTGAAACTGGCTTTATATTGTTTTCTTTGGAATGGTACAACTATTGTAGCATTTTTAAGTTCTACATTTAATGTCTTGAGAATTCTATTCTATTTTTCCTTTATGTCTGTATTCTGTATTTTAGAAATATATTCATTTTTAAGACCATTTATTCCACATTTTTTTTAAAAGCTCAAAAATATTTTTACAAGGTCATCTGGAGTTTCAGCAAATTACAGGTATCTCTTGTTTCACTCAGAATACAAATTTCTGAAAATTTAAACATACAATTCTCATTTTAACAAATATCTTTATGATATATGTATGAAAATCTTAACATTTCAATAAACTAAAAAGTTGACAGTTATAATAATCACAATTCTCAGATAAATCTGATGTGTAAAAATAGGTTTAGGCTGTTTAGCATTCTTTAAAAATGTTTTTGCCTGGGTCTGGCAAAATCAACATCTGATATATGCAAACTTTTTTTTAGACCACTCAACAAATTCAGTGTCTAATTAAAAGTCATTTTGCAGATAAGTATGGCTAAAATCTCTCATCTGAATGAATACTGAAGCTGTTTATTTTCCATGAAGATTTCTCTCTTCCTCTTGTATTGGGAATTATAAATTAGTAATCTAGATATGAGTGAAAAATGAATTTTAAAGTCCCACATGACTTCTCAAAAGCATAGTGCATTTGTGCCTTAAAATCTCTTATAAGTATTATTGTCTTCCCTCTTTTCAAAACTCTGATTTAATACCACATGCTCCTCTACTATTCCTCTCGTCGAGTCCTCTGAAAGGAGTTATGTTATTTTTACTAAAGGATATCATTAAATCTTTGGGGAATGAGCAAATTCCAAAGTTGATTTATGTACTGTTCCAATTTTAAAGAGAATCTTCAGAATTTTCCTTCTTTCCCACAGTGTGGTTTTCTTTGATTAATGGCAATTATTGCCTTAATTGGATTAGAATCACTTCTTTGTGAGTTTATGCCTTCTACATGATCAAACACATACACATAAAATATATGATTGAAAACAGAAGTGCCCTGGATTTTAGAGATGAGATAATTCCAATATTTCTGTATACCCATTGGATGGCAAATAATTGCATTATTGTTCACTTTTGTACATATTATCAGTGTAAGATAGAATTTCATGTAAGGATTTCTATTTGCTTTTATTGCTTAGATTTCTATGCTCTTTAATTTTATTATATTCCCACTCTCTGATATTTTACTACTATATAATACAGCTAACTGATACAATTAAACCTAAGTCACACATTAGTTTTTTTAAACCATTCCAGTACACCCTACTGTGTTCATGCCTGTATAATTATACATCTTCTGACTTGTTTCATGTGATTCACAATTTCTTCCTGCTGCTTAATCACAGATTTCAGCAAGTGCATTTTAGGGGGAGAGACTCAGTACAATTTTTCTGTGAATCTTTTACTTGCCATATGCATTAAGGCAGAAATAACCCACAAGGATAAAAAAAAAAAAAGGGGGTCTGTATAAAAGACACAGGAGTAAAGATGAAGATGGTTTTCAAGTACATGCATAATTTAGATTCATTCTTATAGGAGGAAATAGCAAGGACATTAATCAGCATTTATATTTGCATACTTCACACCAATCATTTTTGTAAGGAAAATAGTAGTAGTTATCATATATTGTTTCTTGATCATAAGAAAAGAGCTGGCAACAAAAAACAATTGAGCTATAGAATCAAATTGGCAGTACTGGCTCTCAGAGCTTTCTATGGTGTGAAAAACTTCTTTGAATGAGAGAAATGTTAAGTTTCCCGGTCTTAGATGAAAGTAGACCAAAGAATAAATTATCACACTAAAAATTGCATTTTCATCATACCTTGGTTCTTTGATAGAGTAATTGTTGCTGGTAGTATGTTTTTCAAAATATTTGATAACATTTAAAGACATCATAAGGAACAATGAAAAAGTACAGACTGACTACTGAATAAGTTTCTGGTACCTGTCTGTGATGGTAAATAGGGTCAATGACAGGCCATTATGGGCTAAAGATGGTAAAAATATTACTTCAGACAATGGAAAAGACAAAGTGAGAAAGAGTTGGACTTACTGGAAAGAGATCTGTGATTGAAAAGCTTTCCATGAGAGGCATACTGCTTTACCATAAAACGGTCTTATTATGAGACTCTTTGATTTTTAGTTAAATCCTGATCGTTTTCAGTTCCATAATCATCTTTGTTCTGGACTTCAGGCCAGGGTAATCGTGCTGCTCTTTTTCAGTCAGAACCAGTTCCTTTAGGGTAGATTGCAGATGACTTCTTTTAACCCTTTGAAATGGTGCCTGTAATGAATTATGCTACAAACATGCTCTGGACCAAGAAGTTTAGCAATGAATATCCTGTTAAATATTCAGCTTGCCACTCACAATTAACTCTCTACCCTCCATTCTGAACTGTTTTATCTCCCTGGAGAGTTGTAATTGAAATTGGATGAATAAATAGAAGTTCTGGGCTAGCTTCCCAAACCTCTCAATAGACTTCCAGGAAAGAAAATCTACCACTCCTAGAAGGGTCAGAAAGGGAACTGTCCAGTGATCAAGCCTGAATGAAGGATGCTGAGCTAGACTGAAAATTGCATTTGATTTGTTTCTCTGTTGATTTTGTAAACCTTTCCAAGGGTTTCCATAGTAACAAGCAAATTATCCCTTCTCCCCTCAAGATCTTTCAAGCACGTTACAGGGATAAAGGTAAAGGTTAGGGTGAAAAAAAGCTTCAGTATCTTTTCTACTACCAGTATGTATCTGAAAAAGTCATGATTAGTCTTTTAAGAAATCAAGTATGTTTTCCCCACCACAGTGATATGAAAAAGTTGGGTCAGGATTTACTTACATCTCTGATGTCTGCGTTTGCTCCTGTACATAGTCATTCTGAAAAAAAATCCGACTTTCTAAGAAGTAATTGGTTTGGCCACGGAGACAAAGAGACGGTTTGTGCTCCTGCTTTGCAGTAAGACTGTTGCTCACTGACAGAAGGTATCCAGCAATCACACAGTGAAAGCCAGGGTAATACCATTCTCATAAAATTACAGGGGAGATGCTCTGGCCTGTAACTACTCAATCTAATGCAAATCTTCTAGAGAAAACTGTTTCCTTCACCTCCCCCTAAATGATATCAGTTAAGTTCTCTAATAAAATTCGCCCTGTTAGAGTGTGCATGAAGCAATGTTGAATTAAGACTGGGTTCATATATTTAGGAAGAAAAGTAAAACTGAAAATATAAATATAAAATTTTGTTTAAAAAAGCCCTTGTTTGGTATTTACAGAAATTAAAACAACTGTCTTCTGTGTTCATGTATCTTTTGGCCATTCTAGAATATTGAGACTTGTATGTTATTCTGAAATACTATTAAATGTTTCCCTTTTTGAGACCTTAATGCACTGTGTTCAATTACTAAAGCAATTATCACTTTTAGTTTTGTCTATTTCCCTGAACTGCACTTCTCAGACAATATAGGACTTGCCTGTTGACACATTTATAGCCCCAGGACCCAGATAGAAAGGGTGTCCGCTCAAACAGGGTCTGAGGCTCAGGGAGTATCTACTATGTGCTAACCACTTTGCTCCTCCTGTGGGAAGCCTTTCCAGAAGCTTCCCTCCATCCACCATCACAAGGACTTCAGTTTAACCTGCAGTTCTCTACTTTCACAGTACATGAAGCACATTCTTTTCTGAGCATGTTTTGTGCTGTCACCTCAAGTTCTGAGCATAGTGGCCTGGCACCCAGCAGACGCTTAGGAATACTATCTCCCCCAAAGACTCTCAAACATATAAGGTTTTAGGCTGGCATTCTTCCTTTCTTTCTTTGGGATGTGCTGCTTGCTCTCTCTCTCTCCCCCTCCCGGCCAGCCTCCCCTCTCTGACTCCCTGCTCTCTGCTTTCCCTCTCTTTCTCATCTCTTTCCACTATTTCCCCTCTCTCTAATATTAAGTAAACTCATAATTTTATATTCCATTAAAAAGAGCACATGGTTTTAAAAGTACGTTTATCTGCTATTTAAGGTGTCTGAAATTCAGTATTTTTTCTTACTACAGAAGGATCTACATACCAGCAGAGAGTTTCTATGCAGTAAGACTTCCTGATTGTGTATTAAGTTTCCCCTTCCAGTCAAGAAGCAGTAGGGTCTATAATAAACAGTAAGTTAGGGCATAGTTTAAAATAATTAAAAGAATGGGATTGGAGTGTTCCTAACACAAAGAAAGAATAAAACCTGACATGATGGAAACTTTGATTATCCTGATTGTATTAATATGTGCTACATGCCTGTATCAAAACATTACATGTACCCTATAAATATATGTAACTATTATGTACACACGATAATTAAAAATAAAACTAATTTAAATGAAGAAGCAGTTGTTGGCATTTCCAAAGCAAAATTTATTTTTATTATGAATAAATTCAGGCTACCTATTGGTAGTTGGAAATATAATCCCTACAAATGTTCTTAATTGAAGGATTATTTCAGTGTAAAGACAACTTTTACACTTAAATGATTATATTTCATAATCACAGATATTGAGAATAAGTTTTCTCTGATTTGGATGAAAAAATGTATATATTCACAGGTGTGAAGATGCAGTGATATATCTTAAATTTACTAAAATAAAGTCATATTTATTAAGCTATATTTCCATTAAAAATGTTACTTGCTCATTTCTTAGACACAATACCACAAAAGCAACTAGCCCTAGAAACCTTTGGAATCCAAAAAAATGACAATAGAGTTTGACGTACGTGGCATGTATTTTCCATTAAACATGGTGCTGATGAGGAGGAGGAATGGACTAATAACATAATGACATAAATGTCACTAATGTAAGAATTATTATATAATTATACACAATCAGATTAATAGTTTTTCACTTTCACATTATTAGTTCTCATTATCTCTAAGTAATATTAGTGTGAATAGTTTTTGCAAAGATCATGTACCAATTTAATTAATTTCATTCATACACACAACAGCCTCCTCGGTCTTCCCTCCATCACTTGCACATACATTGTCTTACACCTCTGCATATACACAGGAACATGTTACATCAAATGGTACGACTCACTCCTCGGTGTGGGACATCTTTTCCTTCCAAACCTTTCATCAGGGCTGACTTTCTTAGGTACCACAGAGGGGATTTCCACATCATCAGTCTTTTGTTACATGACTTTTCTTGCCTTGTGGAATTTAGGGAGTCCACTCCTGAAGCTTATATCTGGCTGTGGCTTGAAGCCTGGAGGCCTTGAGGCCACTAACACTGGGTACCTCACTTATGCTGGTGACTAAAGGCCAACTTTCAGAGCACCACGCTGATGTACGGTAGGCAGGTGAGGGAGACGCAGGGTCAGTGGCTGGGGGAGGAGAGGACTGGGTAAAATTGCAACTGGAAAACCTTCAGTCAGAAGAGCTGAGAGGAAGAGCATAAACATAAGAGAGAGTGGTTGAGGAGAAGGGACTCATGTAGGCACCCCACTCTTATTTGTTCCTACACTCTTCAAGAATCAAATCCTGAAGGGGCTAGCCATGTTTGGTTTTCAAAATCAGCTTAATGCCCATAGTGTTAGAGGCTCTACTCACTTAACAAAACATTTCATTGTCTACTCCCTATGATTTAGTTTTCCTTTAATAGAATATCCCACACTTAAAATACAAATCTAGCAAGTGTTAATATTAATAAATTTAGAAAAATGAGTTCTCACCTAAGCTCAGGTAATTATATCTACAAATTTCCCTTTTTTTATGAAGGGAACCAGAAGAAATAAAGGCACTTGTTTTTTTAAATGGCAACAGAATAAAGGAAAGGAAGGAAGAAAATAAAGTCTGGAGTACGAGAAGGAGAAAAAAAGGGAGGAAGGAGGAGAGTGAGCATGTGTGTGTGTTTAGGGTGGGGGGGAGTGAGAGAAAGAAAAAAGAGAGAGAGAGGGAGAAACTGATTATGGGCCAAT
This sequence comes from Arctocebus calabarensis, assembly GCA_963573935.1. Lineage (NCBI taxonomy): Eukaryota > Metazoa > Chordata > Mammalia > Primates > Lorisidae > Arctocebus > Arctocebus calabarensis. The sequence goes on from CAUYON010018627.1 coordinate 7,191, forward strand.
CTTGTGCTATGTATGAACCTGTATCACATAATCTTCACATTAATTCTGTTATTATCTCTATCTCAGTTTTGGAAATGGGCAAACCTTGGGGCCAAATGAGGACAGGTGCAGGTAACGGTCAGGGGCTTTGTATGACTTACCTAGCTGTGTTGAGAGCATTTTATTGGAACTAGGCCAACATGATTTAGGGCTGAATTAAGAGGCAATGCTCTGGGTAGCTTCTGAGGTAGATTTGTCTCAAAGGGGCTCAATAGTGTCTCTAGTAATGTACTGAAATCAAGAAAATCATGCTTGCTGGAACTTGACAATGAGAGGGAATGTCGAATGAATTAATTAGAGCCAGTCTTGACAGAATGTTTTCTTTTATATCCATTACCTCGTCAAACATTGAAAACAATGCTATGATGTACATATTTTTATTGTCCTCATTTCTATTATTGTTGTTAATATCACCGTCCTCATTTTATGTTTCAGTAAAGTGAGGCTGAGAAGGTAAGTGTCCTGACTAAAGTTTCACAGAGAGCAAGACACAGTGCCCTACTTCAAACCTGGCTCATCTTTCTGCGGTGGCATACATCATGGCGTGTGTGGGCGTGGTCAGCACGGTACTTTCAGTAGCCATGGAGGAAACCCCACAAGGGTCATGTTTCCATAACAAGCAGAGGTGCTGAACTGCCTTGCAGAAGGGTGAGTGCAGTTAACAGCGGGATTTCTGGCTTGCTGGCAGGGCATTCAAGTCTGGAACCAGAGCTGAGTTGGGGAAACAGGTCATCTAAGCTCCAGAGCAGGGAAGACTCTCTTATCTTACACAAGTCACCACACCTGCCCTAGTCCTCTCCTCTTCAAATAAAACACTAAATAAATATTTACAAAATACCAAGAGTATCAGATGATTAGCCCATCCAGAGTTCTGACATCTTTACTTGGTTTTCAAATCAAAATATGTATTGCAGTTCATACAACTTCTAATAATTATATGAAGACACAGTAGGTGAAATGTATAGAAATATTTAGCTTCAACTGACAATTTCTGAGAGTTGTTAGAATAATTAAAGCTGGAAAGGTGTAGCAAAGTTATGTTGCCCAAATTCCTCATTTATAGATGTTTGGTATATGACAGGCAACTCCTCCATGTTTGCTGAATGGATACCTAAAGGGAAGTGAGGTGCAGGGCCAGATGCAACTTGGATCACATACTTCAAGCAAGAACTTAAATCAGGGCTCCCTAGAGTTAGCCCAGAGCTTTTCCCTCTAAAGACATTATCTTTGAAATTATTTCCTCGAGTGATCTGAGTGATATCTCAATTCTCTCAGGTTTGAACAGAAAGTCAGGTTTAGACAGAGAACTTACTTACAGTTAACCTTTCTCTTATATCATTCTTATCACCCAACACCATGATGAACAGGTGGGAATCTTCTCTTTTCCATCCCTCCTTATCATACCAGCTGCCCCTGTGGTTAACACTGTTGCATTTTCTCCTCTTAGACAGGAATGCTTCTTTCTTTAGAGAAACATCTCTTCACTGGTAAAGTACTATAAATTCTTGACATAACACTTTCCTTAGGTTCTTTCAGGGGTAGCAATCAAATAATTGCCAAGTGCTGCATAGTCACTGATCCATCTTTTTAACAATTAAAAAAAAATCTACAGCTTCTGCACACATCTATATTCAATTACTTGCTGTCTTGCCAAATGCCTGTGGAACTGAATCTATATTTATTCACCCAAAGTCAAGTGAACTCCTAAAAGTCAGAAATCTAAAAATAGTTATTAGCTAAAATATTAAGTGGCTATCATAATAAAACATCTTGTCATTTCATCTAGAACTACATTTTACTTGATTTATTTACTATTTTTGGCACTGTTCCTTTTCGAATTGTATATTAATAAAACTGTCTTAATTTCAGTCCAAGTTTTTATTTGTGACATCAGTTCAAATTAAGGGAAATTAATAATTTCCAGAAAGATACTTTTTTATACGTGACTGTTATTGAAAGTGAAATAAACAAACAACTCAATTTAGTATTCCTCAGTTTTGTTCATTATTTTTTCTTATGTATGTTGAAAAGACTTTCTTTAGATTTTTTAAAAAGAATTATAATTGGATTTTATTAGTAAGTCTTTATTCATTTCTTTGGACTTTCTCCAGTTTCTTATGCACTAACATCAGTGAAGTCTTTGAAATGATTAAGTTTCTGAAATATTTAATACTCACACATATATACATAGCAAAAAAGTTTCTACTTTATAACTCACACTATAATTGATTTTATTTTCACTGAATCTCCTTACTGGTGAGATTATTTTGGAGCAGTCTCACTTTTTTCACTTCCCTTCCCACTCAATCTTATCATAGTTTGTTTTTCCCCTTTTTAGCCTAAATTTGATTATCCAGATTTAGCATTATCTTCTTGCTTTATTTTTGCAACTGTAATTGGATAAATTTGCAATGTCAAAAGATAATGAGATTCTACCATCTTTATCACACCCTTTGGATGAACTCAAATATTTAAAAGAATTGGGAAAAAAAAGCAGACCAAAGTATATACATTTAACTTTGAATTTCTTAGGGATTATGATTAAAAGTATGAAGTAAATTATTTATACTTATGTAAATAGCTTACCTGCCATCAATGCACTTTTAACAAATGTTGGTTATGTTATATACTAAAAATTTAACATAATCCTAGGTCTAAAGAAGCACAAATTCTTTGGGTGGTTATAATAGGTACAACTATCAGGAAGAAATTAACCCACAGATGTATGAACACAATAATTCAGTTTCCTGGAGGTGTGTATTAGTATGGTCTGAAAGTTTGTGTTCCCTCAAAATTCATATGTTAAAAGGATTTGAAGGTGAGTCTTAGAGAGGTGATAAGATCATGGCACAGAACCTCATAAGTGGGATTAATGCCTTTATTAAAAAGGCCCTAGGTCCCTTTCTACTTCTACCATCTGAGTACACATAGAGAAGATGCCTTGTGTGAATCAGAGGGAAGTTCCTTACCAGACAATAAATCTGCCAGCACCTTGATCTTGCACTGAAAGCCTCCAGAACTGTGAAAAATAAATTTCTGTTTTTTATAAGCTGCCAGGCTAAGGTATTTTGTTATGGCAGCTGGAATGGACTAGATAGGTGTGCTGTGCAGGAGTTGCTGCATCGTGCTAGTGCAGGTTTTTCCTTACAAAGTATACACTTTCTCAGTAGCTCACAACTCTTGTTTCAGACACAGCATCTCCAATGTGTCTTGAGATGAAGGAATAGTACTGAATTTACAGAGAGTGATGGTGAGAAATTAAAACATCCTTGAGGTCATATTAATCTCAGTGTTTACAGTAATTATGGACAGAATTTTATTATAACAGAATGTATAAAATACGTATACTTTTTCTTTTATCATCTATCATGTCTTTACCTCTTATCTACTTATCTTAAAAACCACAGAGTTGTGAGTTGTATAGCCACCTAGCAAAACAATGTCCTAGGGCACATGGAGGATGAGTCCTACTCCAGTGGCCAGATTGTAGCTGAAGATTCTTAACAACCACAGAAAAGCCAAGACAATGTTAATAACCAGCTAGTGGCATCTGAAGCAGAGGAAGGCAAAATATAGCAAACCTGCATGGTAACATAAAGCACCAAATATTGTATAGTGCAAATTGCTAATTACCCAGTGTTCTGCCTTTGTCTTTTTCTGACTAATTCTGTTTCAGTCAACTTCTTCCCTCAACCTGCCTTGAAGTTTCTCTTTCTACACAAAACTAGAGCATCCAATTTCACGCCTCCATTCTATTGTTTTTTTTTTTCCCCTCTGTTGTGTTTTATCTATATAACATTATTTTATTGTATTTATACATTATTATATGTATGGTAGTGGGTCATGAGTGGTTTAAGTCACCTCAAATTCTTATTGGGATGAGGCAGGTAATGAAATTATGAGACTAAGAAAGGAAAAACTATGGGATTTTATCACTCTACTGTATGATGCTTTACATTTTCTGCTTTGAAGAATATTATCTTATTGTAGCTAAGATCACAGATTATAATTTTACATCATTATCTCCAGAGTCTACCAACATAAGCTTTGTAAACAATGAATTAAACACATTTGAGGCATTTTAATTATAAAGAGTTCACTGATTAATTAGAAAAGCTGAATGGAATCGTACAAATGAACAATTTTAAAGTGCTTAGTCTTATGTTTTGTTTATGTTACCTTAATCTTGAAGTAGCTATGGGAGCTAGGACTCATTATCTCATCTTACAGATAAGGGAATTGAGGTTCAAATGTCAAGTTTATGAAGCTGGGAAGAAGCAAAGGGGAGTATACATGTTTGTGAACTGCAAAAGCCTACCCAGTTCACAATATGATTAATAGCCTAATTAATGCACAAAGCCTATTGAAATTATATATCTGAACTAAAATGTAAGATCCAGTATGGACTAGGATAGTGATCTTCAGGGAAAAGAATAAGTGGGTTTGGCTCAATGCCCATAGCACAGTGGTTACAGTGCCACCCACATACATCAAGGATGGCAGAGTCAAACCCAGCTGGGGCCTGCTAAACAACGATGACAACTGCATCAGAAAATAGACAGGCATTGTAGAGGATGCCTGTAGTCCCAGCTACTTGGGAGCCTGAGGCAAGAGAATCACTTAAACTCAAGAGTTTCAGGTTGCTATGAGCTGTGACATCATGGCACTTTACCAAGGGCAACATAGTGAGACTGTCTCAAAAAAAAACCACAAAAAAGCAAAACAGTGGCTTAGAATGATCAAGAGAAAGTTTCTGCTTAAAAATATAGATAAATGTCAGATAAATACATCATAAAGTTAAGTATACACACGCTCATAAATACATAATCTTTAAAATATTGGGCTAGATATTAAGATGATTGGTTCATGGTTTAAAAATATAATACTTAAAATGGACAAAGACTGACTCTAAGATTTGTAATTCTTTATGAATTTTTAAAAATTCTAGCTAAATACCAATTTTATTTATGAATCACGTTCAGCATATTTTTGTTTCTAACAGTCATATCAAAACATTTGCTCCAAGATTCCTAAAAATTTCCAACGTAAAATGTGCACAAAGTGTCTTAAGTATATATTACTAGAATTCATTTCAGCCTGTCTATAAAAGTAGTGTATACAGCAGTCTTGTCCTCCTAATTCCTTTCCTGTTCATATTTAGTTATAATTACTACATTGATGAGTTCCTTCAGCCTGCTGAGTTGAATAGAATGAATTTTCAGGTATAATTTAGCAATACATAGCCCAGGAATATTTCAGGAATCCATCTCCAATTCTCATTTTGTGTGTATTTGTGTCTGCTAACGGGCTCAAAACCACCTGCATATTTTTGACCTCGTGCATGTGTTTCAAAGACAACTATTTGAATAAACTCTGCATTTGCCATTACCAGCACAGCAGTGTGTGAACAGTAAATATGTAAATGAAGTTCATGATTCTGTTATCATTATAAAAGCCGTTTTTAGATGTTTACTTAAATGGCCTTAGATACTGAAGCAGGAACTATGGGGGGAAAAAAGTCTCAAATTTTATTTTCAAAACCATCTACTTTGCTGAATACTAAATCTTATATCATCTTTAAATCATGCCTTGGAAAGCTTTAGAAAGCCCACCTGGAGTGTGCTGTAAATACTTGAGTGAGTCATTAGGAAACTCACAAAATTTGAATGCAAATATAGCATGTGAAAAGGTGACTATTCATTCGATTTTAAAAACCTTTGGTTTCCCACTTCTAAGACCAATTAAAGAAACATTTGTAAGAAAATAACACAACACATAAGAAACCAGGATTTCAACTTGTAACTACCTAATCTTAGTTTGATGAGGAAAAAAAATATGCTATTTTGAACAGCAAAGCACCTGAATCAGATTTTTAATTATAAAATTATAGTTAAAATAATATAACTATTTTTAATTATAAAATTTAGGATTCCACATATGATCTCACATTTAAATTAAATCAAATTAATTTAACTCTATTTTTCATATATTCAACACAAATAATTTGTGGGCTTACATTGTGCAATCTTGTTGATGTAAAGGTAAGCAAAACCAGACATGATTGTTCATGTAGCTTTTATTTTAGTGGGGAATACAGAGACTCATCAAGTGTTTATGTGAATGAATATGTTCTTTTAAGTTTAAAAATAGGTGCCCTGAAAGTAGATTTGTGGTCTTATTAAAACAGTGAGTGGTCCACTTTTCTTCTCTAAGGCTGAGTGGATGAATTTTGTGGAAAGGGCCTTAAAAGAATGGAGCTGTGGGGACAATAGTTAAGTTTTAGTGAGAGAATTACTAAGACTGGTGGAAGTTCAGAGGATCATGTTAACCAAAGAAGGAGATGATGATACATAATTGATATTCAATAAATAATGTTGGTAGAATGTATGCTAAATTTGTTTCTGATTTATAATCAGAATCTAATCAATCAAATTAAGATGATAATAATTAGTTAATAAAATTCTATGCTTCGTTACCCCATACAACAAATACTTACTGAGTATATACTTGAACATGACACCAGGAGACAGATAAAGATAAAATAGCCATGGTTTTAATCTTGAAATTTTACTTATGCATGTAATAGAAATGATGTGACTCTTATGGTTTTGAAAAAGAATGTTTTAATAAGGCTACCAGTTAAAATATCTGTTTATAACAAAGAGAATGAATGTATTCAGTACATTGACACTCTAAATAATGGTTCTAGTTTTGCAAAAGTGGCTGTGAGTAGTGACAGAAGGCCCTGTTATATGTCAATAAATACATATATGACAGGAGTTAATTCCATGCAGATCATTGTGTATGGCATTTTGAGAAATTTCTGGGGAAATGGAACCAATTTTGTATTTCTGTCTTAGAAGATACTTTAAAAATGTAAGCCAAAGTGTATGTATGTCAGCCCATAACATGAATGGATTAGTGACAACTATTTAAATATATTGAAACATGTTGAGGAAAAGAAAACTGCTGAAAACATGACCCAGTACTAAAGCCACCTACAGACTTTTAGGCATTTGTTACAGCAACACTCCAGTTATAAGTACCAAAATCTGTATTAGTTTCACATTCTGCTGTAACAAACTATCATAACCTCAATGCCTTAAATCTATAGAAATTCATTCTCTTAAATTCTGGAGGTGGCTCAGCGAGTAGGGCGCCAGTCCCATATACCAAGGGTGGCGGGTTCAAACCCGGCCCTGGCCAAACTTCAGCAAAAAATATCTGGGTGTCGTGGCTGGCGCCTGTAATCCCAGCTACTTGGGAGGCTGAGGCAAGAGAATCGCCTAAGCCCAGGAGATGGAGGTTGCTGTGAGCTGTGACTCTACAGCACTCTCAGAGGGCAATAAAGTGAGACTGTCTCTACAAAAAAAAAGAAAGAAAGAAAGAAAGAAATCTAAAATTCAATTGTAGGCAGTGTCACATTGCATCTGATGCTACAGTGTAGAATCTGGAGAATCGACTTTCTTGCCTTTTCTCTAGAGACTGTTCAAATACCTTGGCTCATGGTCCCTTTCTAATTTTCAAAGCATGTTATTCCAATTGCTGGTTTCATTGTCATCTTTCCTTTCCCTCACTTTACTCCTCTTACCTCCATCTTATCAGAACCCCTGTGACTACAGTAGACCCACCCAGATAATCCAGAGTAAACCTTCCCTAACTCAGGATCTTTAATTAAATCACATCTGAAAAATTTCTTTTTCAGTGCAAATTAACATACACATTCTAGGGATTAGGGCATGGGCTTTATTCAGTCACATGAATGAAACAGCATTCATCAAGTTTCTTTGGTAATCTAAGTCTCACTTTCTCTCTCAAATAGTCCTGTTATTACTAATTGACTAAAGTCTTCCTCTTGTGTAGTTTGCCCACTCTGTTCCAATCATCACTGCCTTTTCCCATGGGAACATTTCTACAAGTAAAGTACAAGCCTCTCAGTCCTGATCTTCCAATTGATCAGTCTACGTTTCACATTTCTGTCACAACATTCTTTCTAATCCCCTCACTTTTTAGTACTTCTTACTCACATCGCTTCTGAATAACTAGAAAATACATATAACATTGAAAATTCTTAGCATGCCTTCCTTTTATGATCTTCCACAATCTGGTTTCAACTTCTCTTTCATGGTCATTGTTTCTCCTACCTGTTAAAATATGGCCAATGCACACAAGTCTAAGTTGTTCAACAATCATAACTTTCCATTAATAGTATTTGTTCATGATAATTATTTTTTGAAAGATCCTTCTTTCTATCTTATTTAATTCAGACAAAACCTCTGTCTTGAAGCTTTCCTCAGTACTCAAATTTGGGATTTATATCTCCTTCCTCTGTGGCCCCAGGATAATTTCTGCATATTGATAACAATTGAATAAAACTATGGTGTGATTTTTAAAAATAATTAAATGTATATATTTTTTACTGTCTCTTTTAAAAGATCACAGGCTCTTTAAAAATAAAGTCAGTTTCCTAGGTAGCATATCTTCTATAGTTCCCAAATAAATGTTATATTCAGTACTTATTCCTTTGTATTCTGTGTATATGTGTGTGTGTTGTGTGTGAGTGCTAACTATTACAACCTTTATATTTCTTCTTTATTCCTTTGTGGGAATAAATCAACTCTTAACAAAAATCTATTAGGTACACCTACTGTTCCACCAGAACAGGGCAAACCCCATGTCCTGGCACAGCAAAAGAGAAAAAGTAAATATTTAGTAGTACAATACTATTGCATATTCTTCTTGTGTAGACCCTGCTATCTCTGTACATGGAGGATGGTACTAACTTGAAAAAGGTAGAGCTTATTATTTAAATAGTTTTCCAAAGTGGTGATAGACTTGTATGGACAAAAGTTATTTTCAGTTATTATTCCATGTGATCAGAAATTAGAGAGTCAAGATTAAACTCTAATTATAAAAGAAGATAAAAGTTACTTATCAATTCAGTTAAAGCTCCTGAACCTTGTTCAGAATGCTAAACACATTTTACTGTATCAGGTAGGAATCAGTTTTAGAGAGTAGTTTCACCTCCAGGTACATCACATGGAAAGGGATTTACTATAGGGCATGAAACAGCTTTAAGCATCATTGAGAGGAATGAAGAAACAGATTTAAAATTAAGCTTTTACCCTTGGCTCTTAAAGCTGCAAATGCAGAATTGTGTAGCCAGATGAGCTGCTACCATCCCCAAGCTTAGAGTACTACTTTTTCAGTGTAAAGTAGACTTTATAGCTGCCTATTTTAGAATTGCCACTGCTGACACTGCTACAAACCAATAAGCCTCAAACATTAGGAAACAAAAGTCAGCTATGAGCCATGCTGTGCCTCTTGCAGTCCACACCAGCAAAACAGATGCCACATGATTTGCATTTTTAGCTTTCCAGTTTCTATAGCAGAGGAGAAATACTTGAAAGATGATAAAATATGGAGCACTGCATTAAATCTATGTATTAATTGGATGAGAAATAATATTTTAAGTCTTCAAATCTATGTATGGGTTTTACAGGCTTTAGGAGAGAGGCCCACATCTTCCATTTGATTTATTCTGAAATACTGGAATTTTAAAAAGCTATTGTGAATAGTATCTCATTATAACTTCATGTTCTATATGTTTTATTGGTATTACTGGTATACAGAAAGAAAAATGAGTTTGCATATTGACCTTGTGGATTTCTAAGTTAATATTAATTGATTAAAACAATCTATATTGTTTTAGACTCCCTATATATTCCATCTAGTTGTCTGTAAATAAGGATAGAGAATAATTTTTCTTCCTTTCTTTAATGGCTATGATATCTAGTATAATACTAAATGTAAATGGTGAGAGTAGGCATCTCTTCCCCATCCTTGACTACAAGGCAAAAAGTTTCAACAATTCATTAGTCAACTTGATTTTACTGTAGCCATATATTTTTCTTTTCAGAAATTTGTCACAATAAAGACATTCTCTTCTGGCTCAGCGCCTGTGGCTCAAATGGCTAAGGCGCTAGCCATATACACCTGAGCTGGCAGGTTCCAATCCAGCCCAGGCCGGCCAAACAACAATGACAGCTGCAACCAAAAAATGGCCAGGCATTGTGGCAGGTGCCTGTAGTCCCAGCTACTTGGGAGGTGGAGGCATGAGAATCGCTGGAGCCTAGGAGTTGGAGGTTGCTGTGAGCTGTGATGCCACAGCACTATACCCAGGGCAACAGCTTGAGGCTCTGTCTCAAAAAAAGAAAAACAAAAAAGACATTCTCTTCTATTCTAATTTTCTAGGAAGTTTTTTAAGATCATCATTGGATATTAAATTTGGTAAAATATATTTTCTGCATCTACTGATACATATTTTCCCCCCTTTTTAATTGTAAAATATTTTGGCTTATTTTAAAATCAGCATGTCTGCATTTTATCATATCTGCATTTCTAGAATAAGCCAATGTGATCATGATGTTTTATACTTCTTATGGATAGGAAATTTGCTTTGCTAGTATTCTGTTCCTGTTTAGGACTTCTGCATCTGTGCACCTGAGAAACGGGGACTGTATTTTCTCCAGTGATTTTAGCATCACAATTTTGCATGTGTTTTCTCTTTGCCTAGAATATCCTTTTCCTTCCTTTCCTCCAAAAGAGTTAGACTCACACTCTACTAGCTTTTCATAGTGTCCCTCTGTGACCCTCTGTGTCCCAAGTGTCCCTCTGTGACCAGCCTCCCCACCTTCACATAAGGTACTGGGGAGAAAGAATGCCCAGCATTTGCAGTATAGGAGGTACTCAGTTACTCTTCCTTGAATTTAATGCAGCTGTGTTTAGCTTCTTAAGGATGTAATCACATAATGATTTGAAGATCTTCCTCTCCTCATTTTTAAATCTTTCTCAATTCACTCTCTTTTCAACTACTTGATGAAAATAAACTACTCTTATTAAAATGCACAGATTAATTTTCTCCCAGCAAAGAGATTTAGAGAGCTCAGACACAATCTATACTTTCAGCTAGCTAGAGATGGCTAGAAGATCACAGATTCAGTGGCAAGAGAGATGTGTGGAGAAAGATAATCCTCCTTGTAATCCAGAAGGCCATATTTTATGTATGACAGAAATCAAAGTCCCTCTGGTATTCCTTGAGTAGCAGTTCAATCACAAGACCATGTATCATTTCTAGATCCCTTATAAAGTTATCCTGACAAATAGTACAAAATGTTTGCAGTCTAATAAAACTGAAGAAAATAATTTTAACTTTTAGATTTAATAAATACCAGCCATGTGGAAAGTCTCCAAACAGTGCTTTGGCTTGCCTGTAAAATGTCATAACTGTAAAAGGCTTATGTATGCTAAATTTCTTTTCATTTTTAATCTTAAAAATCATTCTTACAAAAATAAGGATTTTAGCAACCACCCCATGTAAGCAGTTATGTCATTTCTGTTCTAGATGACTTTGCTTCTGTGGTGATACTTTATAAAAAAAAATTATGAAATAACAGATGATATCTCCAAAATCTAGGTCCTCATAATCCAAATTTAGAATTTGCCATATACTTTGTCCTCTTCGTTTCCCTGAGTTTACTGTAATTATTCAATATCTGGCTATAGAACTTAAAGACTGATTCTTACTCCTGTGTTACTTGCATACAAAAAAGGCAGATTATTTATTTTAGAAATTATTTATTTACATTAGGAATTTATTGTTATCTTTATCTATTTTGGGTTCTCAGTTTTTCTAGTTTTATGGAAGTGCAATTGGTAAATAAAAAATGAGCACATTTAATGTTTTCACATATATATATAATGGAGAAATGATTGCCACAATCAAGCTAATTGACTTATTATCCATCACCTCATATAGTTACCTTTCTTTGTGTGATGAGAACATTTAAGATTTTCCCTCATAGTACCTTTCCAGTATACAGTATAGCATTATTAACTATGGTCAACATGTTACACATTAGATCTCTGGAAGTTATTCATCCTGAAAAATTGAAATTTTATACTCTTTGGCCAATGTCTTTTCATTTTCTCCATCCTTCTGCCCCTAGCAACTATAATTCTATTCTCTGCTTCTATGAGTTTGACTTTTTAGATTCCACATACAAATAAGATCATGCAGTGTTTGTTTTTCTGTGCTCGGCTTATATCACTTTGCATCATGCCCAACATGTCCATCTATGTTGTTGCAAAAAAGAGACTACCTTCCTTTGTTTATAAAGGCTGAATCATAGTCCACAGTGTCTATATATGCCACTCTCTACATAAAAGTGATATATATACACCACATTTTCTTTATCCATTCTTCCACTGATGAAAACATAGGCTGATTTCCTATCTTGCCTAGGGTAGATAAGACTACAATGACCCTGGGAGTGCAGAAATATCTTTGACAGGCCAATTTCATTTTCTTTGGATATATACCCAAGAGTGAGATTGCTAGATCATACAGAACTTTCTAATTTTTTGAGCAAATTAAATACTATTTTCCATAAAGGTTATACCAATTTATATTCTGAGTCACAGTGTAAAAGGGATCCCTTTTCTCCATACTTGATAACACTTGCTATCTTTTCTTCTTTTGAGACAGAGTCTCACTTTATTGCCTTCAGCAGAGTGCTGTGGCGTTATAGCTCACAGCAACCTCCAACTCCTGGACTTAGGCGATTCTCTTGCCACAGCCTCCTGAGTAGCTGGGATTCAAGGCACCCACCACAACGGCCTGGCTATTTTTTGCTGCAGTTTAGCTGGAGCCAGGCTTGAACACACCACCCTTGGTACACAGGGCCAGTGCCAGACCCACTGAGCCACAGGTGCCGCCCACTATCTTTTCTTTTTGATAGTAGCCATTCTAACAGGGAGGATAATATCTCCTTGTTGTGTTGATGTGCATTTCACTGATAATTAGTGATGTCGAACATTTTTTACACATAACTGTTGATCCTGTCTTCTGTGAATGTCTTCTTTAGAGAAATGTATTTTCAGATCCTTCACCAGTTTTTAAATCAGTTTATTTGTTTCCTTGCTATCAAATTATTTGAGTTCTTAATATAGTTCAGATATTAATCCATTAGCAGATGTATTGTTTGCAAAATTTTTTCTCTTATTCCGTACATTGTAACTTTACTCTGTTTCCTTTGCTGAGCAGAAACCTTTTAGTCTGATGCAATTCAATTTTTCTATTTTTGCTTTTGTTACCTGTACTATTCGGGTTATATTTAAAAAAATTATTGCCCAGTTCAATGTAAAAAACCATTTCCTCTGACTGCACCTAGTACTTTTACAGTTTCAGGTTTACATTTAAATCTTTAAACCAATTTAAGTTCATTATTATACATAAGGGTGACAGAAGGTTCAATTTTTTTCTTTTACGTGAACATATTCAGCTTTCCCAGCATCATTTACTGAAAAGATTTTTTTTACCCCTTTTGTGTGTTCTTGACACACTTTAACTGTAAATGTATGAATTTGTTTCTGAGTTCTTTAGTTTGTTCTTTTGGCCTATATTTCTTTTTTCATGCCAGTACAATACATTTTTGAGTGCTACAGCTTTGTAGTATATTTTGAAAGCATTGTGGCATCACTGGACACTTTTTTACCTTTTTTTGTATCTTATTATTTTGTCACCTAACATTCTTAGATGATAGGATTCCAAAGCCCCTTATGAACATATTGATGAATATTATAATATATATTATTTAAAAGAGAAAAAGACAAGTATTGTCTAGAATTGATTTATGTTACAAATGTGGATATTAAAGTTAAAAAAACTAAGCAATAAACAGTTAAGTCAACTAACTACAACTGAGGAAGGAGTCAAACAAATGAAACACTTTGAGTACCCATTTAACCATTTCAATTATTTTTACATATACTTTACTTTTACATTTCTTTTACTTATCACAATAAATAGTGGCAATAGAATGGGGGAAGGAGAAGATGGCCAACTGGAGCCAGCCTCCAACAGAAGCTCCCATCCAGAGGGGATAATGTCCAGAAAGTACCCAATTAAGCTGAAGACTGGGAACCAAGTCAAGAGAGAAGAGTGATAACTGCAGCTCACCTCTGCTGAGGCAAGCTACCACTCCAAGAAAGCAAACGTAAGGTATAAAATTCATCCCAAAGGAAAAGTGTCAGTCTCCTCCCCCAAGAAAGTTGTGTTTCTTTCTCTTCGATTGCTCTTATAGTTTTTCTACAGGTGAGTGGTGAACTGAGGATCTCTTGTCTCACCCCAATGGGTGAGAACTATAGAAAGTGGGGTCTACTTCCCCAAGGGACCCTGTTGTGACTCTGAGCACTCTCTTGCCAGGCAGAAAAATTGAACTAACGTTTTCCTTGCCATTCTGAACTTAATTGCCTAACGAACCAGAAGCCTAACCCCTGCAGAGACTGTGGGAAGAGGCTCATGAGCAGTGTCTCCTGCTCTACAGGACCAAGCACCCCACCCCCACTCAGTCAGAGCCTCGCCTCTGTTCCTGTTAGAGCCACTGGTCCTGCACCCCACTCCACCTGTGCTTATCCCTGTGGGAACCTTGGCACCATGCCCCACCTACCTGGCCAAAGTTGTGAGCCCAGTGCTCTCCTTGGGGGAAGTCATTGGGCACCAGGCACTGCCAGACCATGTGCAGTGTCCCCCACCCTGCTGCTGGATCCATGTGTCCCTCACTCACAGAGCTGTTCCCACAGCCATAACTCCCTGGCTGTGGCAGTCACCTGGGAGCTACGCAGTGTCACTTCCCTCAAAGATCCAGCAACAGTAGAGCTATCCCACCAGGGTCTAATCTTGGAGAGACACCTCCCCAACTTTGAGGACTGCCAGAGGAAACCAGAACTTGGTCTACAGGGACACCGGTGCAGCAGAGTGGCTGGGGTAAAGGTGTGGTGGCTGAAGGAGAAAAGCATTTGCTAACTTGTTACCCTTAGGATTAGACTGAGTTCAAGTGGAACACTCGCCAGTGGCTATTGCATACCCGAGGCAGGCAGGCCTCAGTTCCTCCAGCTGGCTGGTGGCAGAGGGTAGTGGCTGGGCAGCAGGGGCATTGACCTTCCTTTGACTCTGACAGGTGTAAATCTCCAGCACATCTGCTTATTGGAGGCAGCAGGACCTCAGCCCTATCGGGTCACCAGTGACCAGGCATGAAAGATGATCAAAGTGGAGAAAAAGAAACAGCACCCTGGTCCAACTCTGCTACTGGGTGGGCCTTTCATTTCCACAGAGCACCAGAGTGAGCCAAATTTGAGCAGCAAGTAGACACCCGCCCTATAGTTGCTGGAAACCTTTCAAACTCTCTCACCTAAGAGTTCATACTGACTGGGTCAATTGGTTTGAAACTCCTAACCTGGGCCAACCACCCAAAACTCTCTCAGGTGGAACCCTGGTTGTGTGGTAACAGGAAGGATTGCTTTTCTTCTTCCAATGGTTGTCCATAGGGGGTGGGTGTCTTAGTTGCTTGGGTATTTCTCCACAGCTAAGACGTCACAAGAGTCACTGATCCACTAGGATTGAACAAGAACCAGCTGAATACAAGACAGAGTCACCTAACCCCACCACACCAAGCAGGTTTTCTCAGCCTCAGACTGTAATACTGTACAGGTCCTTTGCTAAGTTATGGGGGAAAAAGCTGTAGTCATCAGTCCCAGATCCTTGACAAAGGGCTGGTTAACCATAACTCCAGGAACTCCCAATCCAATTTCACCTTACCTGCCCATCCAGTGAAAAATAATCATGAGACAGAATCAGCGGAAAAATTCTGGCAACATGAATAATCAGAGTAGATCAACTCCCCCAAGGAACAATATGGCAAACACAGCCTAAGATCTCATTTATAAACAAATGGCTAAGATATCAGAAATCAAGTTCAGAATTTGGATAGCAAATAAGATCAACAGAATGGAGGTAAAGATGGAATTAGAATTTCAAGAAGTAATTCAAAAGATGTCTCAAGAATTCAATGAATTCAAAGACAAAAATCACCAAAGATTTTGACACATTGAGGCAAGAACTTGCAGCCCTCAAAGATCTGAGAAATACAGTAGAATCCCTCAGTAACAGAATAGAGCAGGCAGAAGACAAGATCTCTGACATTGAAGGGAAAACTTTTGAATCTTCCCAAATGCTCAAAGAGGGGAAAAAAAGTGGAAAACAAAAACAGATCATTCTCTCAGAGCTCTGGTATAATTCAAAGACATCTAATATTCACCTTATAGGAATACCTGAAGGTGAGGAGGTTGCTGTGGGTAAAGCCTTTCATGAGGCTTTACTTCATGAAATTGAAGAGAATTTTCCAGACATACCAAGAGAGTCTAAAATTCAGATAGCAGACAGTTTCAGAACACTGGCATGGCTCAATCCAAACAAAAATTCTCATAGACACATTATAATTAGCTTTGCCAAAGTTAATATGAAGGAAAAAATTCTAAAAACCATAACCTACAAGGAGAAGAACATTAGAATGACTGCAGATCTTTCTGCTGAAACCTTTCAAGCTAGAAGAGAGTGGTCATTGACCACTTTAATCTCCTTAAACAAAATAACTTTCAACCCAGGATCCTGTATCCAGCTAAACTGAGTTTCATCTATAATGGAGAAATTAGATACTTCAATGACATGTACATGAAGAAATCTGCCATAACTAAACCAGCTCTCCAGAATAGTCTCAGACCTATCCTCCATAATGAACAGCACAATCCTTCACCACCAAAGTAAACTCACTCAGAAACTTTTGATCAAATTTCAACTTCCACAGTGGTGAAAAGATTAAAAATGCCCACTGAACTTTCGAAAAACTTAATACCCAAAATACTATCTGGCTTATCAATACTCTCAATTAGTATGTATGGCTAAAATTGCCCTCTAAAGAGGCACAGGTTGGCTGATTGGATACAAAAACTCAGGCCAGACATCTGTTGCATTCAAAAATCTCACCTTACCTTAAAAAATAAACATAGACACAGGGTGAAGAGATGGTGATCTATAATTCTGGCAAATGGAAATCAGAAAAAAGCAGGTGTTGCAATTTTATTCACAGATACAATAGGCTTTAAACCAACAAAAGTAAAGAAAGATAATGATGGTCACTTCATATTTGTTAAGGGCAACACTCAACATGATGAGATTTCAATTATTAACATTTATGCACCCAACCAGAATGTGCCTTAATTTATAAGACAGACTCTAACAGACACGAGCAACTTGATTTCCTCCAGCACTATAATTGTTGGAGATTTTAATACTCCTTTGGCAGTGTTGGATAGCTTCTCCAAAAAGAAGCTAAGCAAAGAAATTTTAGACTTAAACTTAACCATCCAACATTTTTATTTAACAGACATGTACAGAACATTTCATCCTAACAAAACTGAATACACATTCTTCTCATCAGCCCATGGATCATCCTCCAAAATTGATCACATCTTAGGTAACAAGTCTAATCTTAGCAAATTTATAAGAATAGAAATTGTTCCTTGTATTTTCTCAGACCATTATAGAATAAAATTTGAGCTCAGTAACAACAGAAATCTGCATATGTATTCAAAAACATGGAAACTAAATAACTTCATGGTGAATGATAGCTGGGTCATAAATGAGACTAAGAAAGAAGTGGCCAAAATTTTGGAACAAAATGATATTGAAGACACAAACTATCAGACCCTCTGGGATACTGCAAAGGCAGTCCTAACAGGGAAATTTATAGCATTGCAAGCCTTTCTCAAAAGAACAGAAAGAGAGGAAGTCCACAACTTAATTGGATATCTCAAGCAACTAGAACAGGAAGAACATTCTAATCCTATACTCAGCAGAAGAAAAGAAATAACTAAAATTAGAGAACTAAATGAAATTAAAAACAAAAGAATTGTTCAACATATCAACCAACCAAAAAGCTGGTTTTCTGAAAAGTTTAATAAAATAGATAAACTTTTGCTAATCTAAACAGAAGTAGAAGAATAAAATCTCTAATTTCATCAGTCAGAAATTATAAAAGCCCAAATAACAACAGATTCCTCAGAAATTCAACAAATCCTTAATGAATATTATGTAAAACTCTATTCTCAGAAGTATGAAAATCTGAAGGAAATAGATCAATACTTGGAAACATGCCACCCTCCTAGACTTAGCTAAAAAGATGTGAAAATGTTGAACAAGCCTATATCAAGTTCTGAAATAGCATCAACTATAAGAAATCTCCACCAAAAGAGAAGCCCGGGACCAGACTTCTCACAGAAGTAGAATTCACATCAGAATTCTACCAATCCTTTAAAGAGGAATTAGTACCTGTATTACTTAACCTTTTCCAAGACACAGAAAAAGAAGGAATACTTCCCAACACATTCTATGAAGCAAATATCACCCTGATACCCAAACCAGGAAAAGACCCAACAAGAAAAGAAAATTATAGACCAATATCTGTAATGAATATTAATACAAAAATATTCAATAAGACCCTAGCAAACAGAATCCAACAACGCATCAAACAAATTATATTTCATGACCAGGTGGGTTTCATCCCAGGGTCCCAAGAATGGGTCAATATATGTAAATCCATAAAGATAATACATCACATAAACAAATTAAAAAACAAAGTCCAAATGATTCCCTCAATTGATGCAGAAAAAGCTTTTGATAATATCCAGCATCCTTTCTTGATCAGAATGCTTAAGAAAATAGGTATAGAAGAAACATTTTTTAAACTGATAGATGCCATATATAGCAAGGAACATTTTTTAAACTGATAGATGCCATATATAGCAAACCCACAGCCAGTATCGAATGGAGTAAAACTGAAATCATTTCCATTCAGGTCAGGAACCAGGCAAGGATGCCCAGTGTCTCCACTGCTTTTTAACATTGTAATGGAAGTCTTAGCCACCTGATATTCTCTGCAATCAGGCAAGAGAAGGCAATCAAGGGGATCCAAATAGGACTAGAAGAGATCAAACTGTCGCTCTTTGCAAAAGATATGATTATATATTTGGAAAACCCCAGGGAATCAACTAAAAAACTCCTAGAAGTGATCAAGGAATACAGCAACGTCTCAGGATACAAAATTAACATTCACAAATCTGTAGCTTTTATATTATACCAACAATAGTCAAGGGGAAAAAACAGTCAAGGGCTCTATTGTCTTTACAATAGTGCCAATAGTTAGGAGTGTATCTAACTCTAAGGACATGAAAGATCTCTATAAAACGAACTATAAAACTCTGAGAAAAGAAATAGCTGAAGATGTTAACAAATGGAAAAATATACCATGCTCATGGATGGGAAGAATCAACATTGTTAAAATGTCTATACTACGTAAAGCAATATTCAGATTTAATGTGATCCCTATTAAATTAAGCACCTCTGTCATACTTTAAAGACCTGGAAAAATTAGTACTTCGTTTTATATGGAAACAGAAAAAAACCTTGAATAGCCAAGACATTATTCATAAATAAAAACAAATTGGGAGGAATCATGCTTCCAGACTTCAGACTATTCTATAAATCGATAGTGATCAAAACAGCATTTTTCTGGCACAAAAATAGACAGGTAGATTTATGGAACAGAATTGAAGAACAAGAGGTGAACCCAGACACTTGTCATCATTTGATTTTTGATAAGCCTATCAAAAATATAAATTGGGGGAAAGATTTCCTATTCTACATATGGTGCTGGGTGAATTGGCTGGCCACCTGTAGAAGACTGAAACTGGACCCACACCTTTTTCCTCTAACAAAAATTGGCTCTCACTGGCTAAAGGACTTAAACTTAAGACACGAAGCTATAACAATTCTTAGAGAGAGTGTAGGGGAAACACTTGAAAAATTTGGCCTGGGAGAATACTTTATGAGGAGGACACCCCAGGCAATTGAAGCAACATCAAAAATACATTACTGCCAAAAATACATTAAGTAAAGCAAATAGACAGCCCTCAGAATGGGAGAGGATTTTTGCAAGTTATATTTGCGACAAAAGTCTAATAACCAGAATCAACAGAGAACTCAAACATATTAATAAGAAAAGAACAAGTGATCCCATTTCATTTTGGGCAAGAGACATGAACAGAAGCTTCTCTGATGAAGACAGGTGCATACTCTATAGACACATGAAAAAATGCTTTATCTTTAATCATCAAAGAAATGCAAACCAAAACCACTCTGAGATACCACCTAACTCTAGCAAAAGTAGCCCACATCACAATATCCCAAAACTAAAGATGCTGGTATGAATGTGGAGAAAAGGGAACACTTCTGCACTGCTGGTGGGAATGCAGGCTAGTATGTTCCTTTTGGAAGGAGGTTTGGAGAACACTCAGGGATATAAATGTAGAACTGCCATTTGACCCTAAAATTCCTCTTCTAGATGCATATCCAAAGGACCAAAAATCATTTGGCAATAAAGATATTTGCACCAGATTGTTCATTGCAGCTCAATTCATAATTGCCAAGTCATGGAAGAAGCCCAAATGCCATGAATGGATTATTAAATTGTGGTATATGTATACCAT
>CAUYON010018629.1:0-19760 GCA_963573935.1 Arctocebus calabarensis
GAGCTGGAACACATTCTCCTTAGCAAAGTATCTCAAGAATGGAAGAAAAAGTATCCAATGTATACAGCCCTAATATGAAGCAAATTTATATCTTTCATGTGAAGGCTACAACCCAATTATTGCACAAGAAGACAGGGAAAGGGGAGAGAGAGGGAAGGGGAGGGAGAGCATGGGGGGAGAGAGGATAAAGGGTGAGATCACACTTGAGGTGCATCTTTGAAGGGTCAGGAGAAAACTACTAAATGCAGAACACAAATGTTTTCACACTGTAAATGAGAAAACCTCATGAACGTTATGTTCAACAGACAGATGAAAACATTTCAGATTGTATCTGAAGCCCGCACACTGTACCCCATGATTGAACTAATGTACACAGCTATGATTCAATAAAAAAAAAGTTTGTTTTAAAAAAAAATAAAAAAATAAAAATAAAATTTCTGAATAAAATACTCAAGAAATTATTCATAAATGTTATAAAACCCTGACAAATTAAGGAATTATCAGGTAAAAATTTGAGTGAACAGGGGAACCTGGAGGGCAGGCAGCTTCTTTTGCCCCAGAGCGTCTGCTTATCCCTGGAACCTTGATCCTTGGTTTTCAGTCCTAAACAGAGATAAAAGCCCAGGCCAGCCACAGTGGGGTGTCGGTGCCAGGTCAGTGATCATTAGCGGGGACACTAAGGGGTCACACTCTCTGAGAGTCAGCACCATCGTCTGCATGCCGGGGAGACGCAGACAGACTCACTTCAGTGTTGAGCCAAACAGCAAGAGAATCCTTGAGAAGTTGTAACTGTTCATGTATTTGCATGTAAGTCCAAACAACTGGACGGAGCCAGACCCCTTATTTTATATCTGCACGTGGTCCCAAGTGGAAGTTCCTTGTGGCAGAAACAAACATGAAACATGTACCCTCTCTAGAGATTCTCTCATCCTAGGCCCCCAGGTGTTCCCCAAACCAATTTTTTAATGAACGAAAAATGAGAAACTTATGATATAAAGTTTTACAACTACATAAGTAAATAAGGAACCAGCAGAAACAGATCTGTAGGTACTTCAGATATTGGAAGTATCAGACACACATTTTTGAAGTAGCCGTAATTACTAAGTCGAAAGAAGTAAAAGGCATACTTTAAAACGTAGAGACAATAGAAAAAAATTTAAAATGATGCATCATGTTTGAAAGAGAGCCAAATAGAATTCTCTAAGTGAACAAGTGAAGCAACTAAAGTAAAAGTACAGATAGAGACCTATGGAAAGAGAATCAGTGAGCTGAGAGAGAAGAAAGTTCCCAGAATACCACACTGAATGATAAGATTGGGAGTGATAATCACAAGCAGGATAAATTAAAGAAGAAAGAATCCACATCAGACAAACTGTAGTGAAGCTCAGCTTGCCAAGGACGGAGCCCACCTTAAAGCAGGTAAATACAGTGAACAGGTTACAGAACCACAGACGGAAAGCTCGCAGATCAAGAGCGATCACGGAAGCCGGAAGACAGTTGTTTGATACTTAATGTTTCGTAAAGAAAGTAACTGCCAATCTAGAATGTTACACTCAGTGAAACTATCTTTCAAAGATGAGGCAAAATAAAATATTTTAGAAAAAAGAGACCCTGAGTAAATGTAATTCTGAAGGATATGTGTCTATAGAACATGATCTCAAATGGAAGGTCTGATATACAAGAATGAACACACAGAAAAGAAAGTGGCAGGTGTGTTGGTAAATCTAAATAAACATCAACTGCATGAAACCACAGTAAGAGTGTATGGTTGGCCTAATAAACTAGAATTAAAGTATAAGACTACAATAACATACAAGTTTGGACAGGAGGAAGGGTTCCAAGTCTTCAGTGTTCTTAGTGTAATGTCCAGGAGAAGAATACAGATACAGGTTGAGCATTTCTAATCCAAAAATCCCAAATCTGAAACATTTTGAGTGCGAGGAAAGAGGGGAGCATTTCAGATGAGGGATACTCAGCCTGTGCTGTCGTGCTCCAGCTGTGGTAGGTCTGCGTGATGGAAAGTTCAGGGCAGCTACTAAAGGAATAGGAAGCACGTGGCTTCCAGCCCCACACGGAGGACGAAGCGGTCTGATCCAAGTAGAAGCTATTCATTAGGTACACAATAGAGCTGGACTCCTCTGTCACACTGTCTTAGTCATCAACTCCAAGTGAATTGTATACTAAATATGAAAAAGCAAAATCTAAAAGCACTTATAAGCATAGTAGAGAAAGCTATCTTATAATAAAGCTATCTCATAATATCAGGGTAGGAAAGAATTAAAGGCAATAGAACAATTCACTAAAATTATGATCTTTGATTTGCTATTTTATTTTTTTATTTTTTTTTTGTAGAGACAGAGTCTCACTTTATCGCCCTGGGTAGAGTGTCGTGGCGTCACACTGCTCACAGCAACCTCCAACTCCTGGGCTTAGGCGATTCTCTTGCCTCAGCCTCCCGAGTAGCTGGGACTACAGGCGCCCGCCACAGCGCCCGGCTATTTTTTTTTTTTTTTTTTTTTTGCAGTTCGGCCGAGGCCGGGCTTGAACCCGCCACCTTCGGGATATGGGGCCGGCGCCCTACTCGCTGAGCCACAGGAGCCGCCCTGATTTGCTATTTTAAATCATACAGAAAAAAAGACTTAGAAAACAAGCCATGGAATGGGAAGTAATTTTTAAAATATGTATAGCTGATAAAGCTGTAGGGTCTAGAATCTAGATGCTATAAAAATAATAAATAAATTTAATTTAATTAAATATAAATTAATTAGAGAACCAGATAATCTCCATTGCAGAAGACTTATACATATACTTCACAAGTGAAGTAATATAAGTGGCAAAAAAAAAAGGAAATATGGGCAACCTCATTAGTAATCAGAAAACTCCAAATTAAAACCACACTGAATGAGTATTTCAAAACTTCCAGACTGACAAAAACTGAAAATAGAAAGTTCTCACAATGCTAAGTGTTGACACAAGTGTAGAGCAAGGGAACTGTTGTGTACTGCTGGCGGGAGTGTAAATTAGCGTGAAACTGCTTGGTATTATGCAGGTAAATATATGATGTTTCCCTGGTATCATGTAACTTTAGCAACTTCAGCCAACCATTCTGCTCCCATGTGTTTACTCTACAGCACTGGAAATTCCAGTAGAATGAGTTGTGCAACAGGGCTGTGTGAAAGTATCCAGCCTTCACTAGCACCTACTCTTCATGTCACGTGGAATATGAAAAGAACTTAGGGTTTATATGCAATGGTATAGGTAACTTTTAGCCACAGAATGTAGAGAAAAGTAAGCATAGCATGAACAAAATTGTATGCAGTATAATGCATCTATTGGGTAAAAATAAGCAAAACTGAGCCTCTTACAACTGCATGCCTAAGCAATGAAATCTTTTTTTTTCTTAAAGCAAGAAAATGCTTTTCTTCGGTGTCAGGATGATTGACAGGAACGTCCAAGGAAGGAGAGCAAGACTTTTGAGCAGGGAGCCACATACAAGCGGCTTCTTGGGTGCTGGGAATGTCAGACGTCTTGGACCAGTTGATGGTTACAGGGGCATTCACTTTATAATTATTATTTAAATTGTACATATTTATGTACTTTTCTGCACATCTACCTCACATTTTTAAAAAATATAAAAGAAATTTTCAGAAAGGGATATGAAATAAGGTCATTTATACAAATTCAAGGGGTAACAATTTTCTAAGCTTGAATTCATGAAATAAATGACATGCACAATAAACACAGAAACACACACAAACACACTCAAGTTAGATTTAAGTACATAAAAATTTTAAACTTTTATATGTAAAAAAAGCAATCAGCTAAAAGTTTAGCTAAATTTGGTAAAGAATTTGTTGCAAATTTTGCAAAAATTGAATATCTTTCTTATTCCAACAATCCTTAAAATTTGATTTTTAAAACTCTAAATAATATTATATATATTTCATTTATATATAATTATGTAAATATATATATATATCTGAGCTCCAAACTGAAACCATTGGGAATTTTAGGAACAAATTATCTAGTAAGTAAATGTATGAAATACATACTTTTCTTGTAAACGAAGAAATGCAAATTAAAATAAGATGATTTTTTTACAGGAAAAATTAATGAGTGTGCCACTGGGACAAAATGGGATCTCTTAGACATCATTTGTGTTTGTGTAAATTATTACAGTCATACATTGAAAAATAGTTATAACCTATGATAATGTAAACCTGTTTGTTAGAGTTTTTCTAAAGAATTAGTTTAAACTAGGAAAAATGTTTTAGGTGCATAAAGATAATGAATTCAGCATAATTCATCATAACAAATAATGTAATGCAACCTATTCCTAGCAGTCAAGGGATGTTTGTACCATGCCTCATTAAATTTCTTTCACTAACTTATGTTTTGAGGTTCCACTATGGCCCTGTATCTGTGTATGTGTGTGTGTATATGTATGGCATCACAAGATGGAAAATAATTCAGCCAAATGATAGTAGTAAGCCTATACAATTTTTATTTAGTGTATATATAATGTTATAAAAGCAAATACTGTTGAAAAAGTAGAAAAGTATAGGTACACTAATATTAGACATTTATACAATATATGTAGTGATATAATGATAATAGCTAGAGCCATGGTTTAACATTCATAGGCAAAAATACTGGCTTGGAAAACACAAAAATGTTAACACTGTTAGTGTCAGGCTATAGTGATTTTCTCCTTTCTTTTCTATGTACTAAAATGCTGCAATGTTAATATGTTATTCTATAATGGAAAGTTAATTAATAATAAAATTGCAAAGACCTTCTAAATTTTCATTTTGTTTCAGCCTTTTAGTATATTCCCTTTTGCACTAAATGTTGTAAAATCTAATGTTGTATAATTCACTTTTAAGACTTTGGTATTTATTAAGAGAAAACATATTCTAAAATTTTTGTTTAAATAATGGAAATAATTTAATAGGATCACAGAATTTTTAACCTTCAGGTGTGTGAAGGAAGATGTGTCTCCCAGCAATTTTTTTGCATCAGAAAACTAAAACTAAAACAAAATACACCTGACAAAATTCACTCATATTAATATCTCTTAGAAAGTAGAGATATATGACTTGGTGCCTATAGCACAATGGTTACGGTGCCAGCCGTATACACTGAGACTGGCGGGTTTGAACCTGGCCCAGGCCAGCTAAACAACAATGACAACTGCAACAAAAAATAGCCAGATGTTGTTGTGGGCGCCTGTAGTCCCATCTACTCGGAAGGCGGAGGCAGGAGAATTGCTTGAGTCCAAGAGTTTGAGGTTACTGTGAGCTTTGACACCATGGCCCTCTGACATAGTGAGACTCTATCTCAAAAAAAAAAAAAAGAGAGATAATGTATATTTAAGTGGGCAAAAAGTTATTTAAAAAAGAAAACTAATCAAAATGACAGGCTTTTGAGAGTGTTAAAGGCTGCTTTCACAGGACAGAGCAGTCATTCCTGAGGTATAGATGTCTTACATATTCTTTTTAAAAATATTATTTTTTTCAATAAATGTTATTGCATATGTTTAAATTTTACATGATGTTATAGAGTACAACATTGTAAAACGATAGCAAAATGGTTACTATAGTCAGCCTGTCATCTCAGGTGGTTACCGTTTTTATTGTTTGTTTTAGTGACAGGGGAGCTGAGGTCTGCTCATTCTGTGGGTCCCACATGCAGTGCGTCCTGTTGACCACACTTCTCACCTTGTACGGTAGATCTCTGGAATTGTTCATCCTTGTATGTTACTTTGTACCCTCTAACCTGCAGCTTCCCATTTTCCTCCCCAACCTCCATGGTAACTATTGTTTTATTCTTTATCTCTATATGTTTGACTTGGTTTGTTTTGTTTTAAGATTCCTCATGCGAGTGAGATCATGCAGTATGTGACTTGGTAGGCCCAGCTTGTCCTCCAGGGTCAGACATGTTGTTGGATATGGCAGGATTTCCTTTCATGTGGCTGAATACTATTACGTCCTGTAGATGTACTGCATTTTCTTTATCCGTTCATCCATTGACAGACGCTTAGATTGTTCCCATATCTTGGGTATTGAGAATAGTGAACAGTTGGCCATTGAGAATAGTGCTGTGATACACAGTTAAGTGCAGGTATCTTTACAAGATGGTGATTTAGTTGCCTTTGGGTATTTGCTTAGGAGAGGGGTTGGTAGGTCATATGGTAGTTCTATTTTGAATTTCTTTGGGAATGTCCATACTCTTTTCATAATGGCTACATCAATCTGCATTTCCACTAAAAATTATTATTTTTAAGGTTAAATATTTTGGAGCAGTAATATCTGCTTTGTGGTGCCTTTAGGGAAAGAAAGAACTCCTTATTTTGCTGATATTATTTTCAGCAATATTAAGAGAGAGGTTGAGTTTCACTAATTAACATCAAGGGTAAAAAGCTCAGTAATGCCCGTTTGCCCTCTGTGTGTCTCCTCTGCTGAAATGTCTGTTCTTAACTGCCCACGTGCAACTGGGGATGGCGGGGCGGGGGGGAGTTTTTTGACTTTTAATACGGAGTTGTAAAGTTCTTGATATATTATAGGTAAAAGTCTTTTATTGCGTATATGTTTTGCAAATAATATTTTTTCCAATCTTGGCCTTGCCTTTTCATTTTTGTTAGTGTCTTTGGAAGCACGATTTAAAAATTTTCATGATGATCATTTTATTAATTTTTTTTCTTTTACAGTTCAAACTTCAAGTGTGCATGAATCTTTTCTAAGCCCGAGGTCACTAAGCTTTCCTCTTATGGGGTTTCTTTGAACAGTTTAAGAGTTCGCATATTGAACTAATTTCTGTAGGTGATTTGTCAAGGTATTTTTGTTGTTTTATTTTTCTATAGGTGGCTATTCAGTTGTTCCAGCACCACCTTTGTCCTTTCTCTCATTGGGGATTTGTTATTTCACCTCTGTACTTGGGTTGCAAATCAATTGACCATTATCTGGTTGGCCTATTCTGGGCTCTTTATCTTTTCCCGTTGCTCTAGATGTATTTTTTATGCCAATGACTTCAATACCATGATTTTTATAATAAGCTTTGAAACGAGACATTATATGTCCTCCAAGGTTGTTTTTCTTTTTCATGGTTGTTTTAACTGTTCTAGGTCCATTGCATTTTCATACATATGTTTAAATTGGCCTCTTAATTTATTTAAAAAATCTACTAGGATTTTGATTGGGATTGCATTGAATCTGTACGTCGGTTTTGTGAGAATTGACTTCTTAATAATAATGAATATTCAAATCCACAGATGCAGTGAGTGTCTCTCTCTAATCACTTGTCTTGTTTCTCTCAGTGATTTTTTTGTAGTTTTCAATAAATAGGGCTTGTACAATTTTTTTTTCAAATTCAACCCGAAGCGGTTTTTTTATTGATGCTTTTATAAATGGTATTTTTAAATTAAGTTCATGAAAACATGGTTAGCCACCAAAAAAGGCAAAGTCAAACCACAATTGGATCCTGCTCTCCCAACGGTTCTCAGCCTCGGCACTTCTGACCTTTGAGCCTGGATGTTTTGTTTGCGGGCGCTGCCCTATGCCCAGTAGCGTGTTCAGCTGCGTTCCTTGTTTCTACCCACCAGATGTCAGCATTACTCTCCTCCCCCCCAAATTGTAACATGCAAAAATGTCCCCAGATATTGAAAAATGTGGCCTGGGAGGAAAAATTGCCCCTGGTTGAGAAGCCCTGGACTGCACAACAACTAGTCTGGTTATAGTCAACGTGACCGTGGAGCGCCTGGAATGGCACAGACTCCTGAGGAGATTGTAACATGCTTACAATGACTTTGGAAAACGGTTCGACACACAAAATAATCGTACATATGTACGGGAGTGCAGTGTGATGTTTCAACATACACATACATTGTGCGGTGATCAAATCATGGTATTTGTTATTTCTTTGTGTTGAAAGCACTCTAAATCTTCTCTTTTCTGAAATATACAATAAATTTTTTTTTTTTATTTAATGATTTATTTATTTATTTATTTTTTAGTTGTTGCAGTTTGGCCAGGGCTGCCTTTGAACTCGCCACCCTTGGTATATGGGGCCAGCACCCTACTCACTGAGCCACAGGCACCGCCCAGTTATTTTTAACTGTAGTCACCCTACTGTAGTATAGAACACCAGAACATACTGCTCCCATCTAGTTGTGACTTTGTAGCTGTTGACCAGTGTCTCCCCATCGCTCTCTCTCCTCTACACTCCCCAGCCTCTGATAACCACGGGTATACTCTGCTCTTCTAGGAAAGCAGGCTTTTTGTATCCCACAAATGAGTGAGATTTGTCTTTCTGTGCCTGGATTATTTCTCTTAACATAATGTCCTCCAGGTTTATCAATTTTTTTTTTTTTTTGAGACAGAGCCTCAAGCTGTCACCCTGGATAGAGTGCTCTGGCATCACAGCTCACAGCAACCTCCAATTCCTGGGCTCAAACAAGTCTCCTGCCTCTGCCTCCCAAGTAGCTGGGACTACGGGTGCCCGCCACAACGCCCGGCCATTTTTTGGTTGTAGTCATCATTGTTGATTGGCGGGCCCGGGCTGGATTCAAACCTGCTAGCTCAGGTGTACGTGGCTGGCGCCTTAGCCCATTGAACCACAGGTGCTGAGCCCAGGTTTATCAATGTTACAGTGATTGATAGGATTTCATTTCTTATGGCTGAACAGTATTCCATGGTGTGTATGCGCCATGTGTTTTTAACCATTCATCTGTTAATAGACACTTGGTTAACCACATGTCTTGTCTATATGAATACTACTGCGTTAAATATGGGAGTGCAAGTATCCTTTAACATGATGATTTCACTTCCTGTGGATATATGCCCAGTAGTGGGACTGCTGGATCATATGGCAGATCTATTTTTAAATTTTTAGGAAATCCCGTGCTTTTTTTCCATAATGACTGTGCCATTACACATTCCCACCAACTGTGTATAATGGTTCCCTTTTTTAAAGATCTATGCCAGCATTTGTGATTCTTTATTTTTTTGATATTAGCCATTCTAATTGGGGTGAGGTGATATCTCATTGTGATTTTGATTTGCATTTCTCTGATGATTAGTGATGTTGAACATTTTTTTATATACCCATTGGCCATTTGTATGTCTTCTTTTGAGAAATGTCTATTCAAGTCCTTTACACATTTTTGCATTGGATTTTGACAATTTCTTGAAAATTTAGCCTAAACCTACCATATAACTCAGCCATTTTATTCCTAGGAATTTACACAAGAGAAAAGAAAGCATGTGTCCAGAGACATATCCACAAATATTTGTAGAAACTTTATTTATTATAATATTCCCAAACAGGGAACAAACTCAAATGTCTATCCACATGTAAATAGATAAACATATTATTGTATAAACATGGATGAGTTTCAGAGTAATTACAGTGAGTGAAAGAAGCCAGGCAAAAAGAGTACCCATTGTATGATTACGTTTATACGACACTGTAGAAAGTGGAAACAAGCTGTAACAAGGGCACAGATCAGTGGTTCTTTGGGAAAAGGGACAGATTGGGCAATGACAGCAAAGGGAAGCTTGGAGCATGATGGATGTGCTACTCATCTTAATTATGGTAATAGGTTTATGGGAAGGTGCGTGTAGTATATATGTATATGTACGTCAAAAGTCATCAAGTTGTACACTTTAAATACAAGTGGCTTTTTAGTGTGTCAATTTACCTCAATAAAGCAATTTAAAAAGAATAATACAGGAAAGCAATGGGTGGAAAAGAACATTTTAGTAAATAGAAAAATGCAATAAGTGTAACCTGGTTCTTTGTACCCTCAATGAATCCCAACAATAAAAAGAAGTAAAGAGTGGTGCCTGTGGCTCAGTGAGTAGGGCGCCGGCCCCATATACCAAGAGTGGCGAGTTTGAACCTGGCCCCAGCCAAACTGCAACAAAAAATAGCCGGGCGTTGTGGCAGGTGCCTGTAGACCCAACTACTCGGGAGGCTGATGCAGGAGAATTGTGTAAGGCTAAGAGTTGGAGGTTTCTGTGAGCTGTGACACCACAGCGCTCTACCGAGGGCGACATGGTAAGAGTCTGTCTCAAAAAAAAAAAAGAAAAGTCTGTCAGAGTAGAGTTCTCAATTGTGAAAAAAATTAAGAGTAACTCAATAAAGCAATTGAGTCATCCAATTGTGAAAAAAATTAAGAGTAACTCAGGCTCATTCTCACATCTGCTTTTAAAAATTTAAAAATGCAAACTCCCTCTTCCCCACCCCTGCTGGGTGCCTTCCCTGTGGACAAGGATGGTCAGTTAATTAAAAATGACACTTGATTTTAAATTAGAATATCTGGGAAAATAATTATCTTTCTTTTGGATAAATATTCAGTAATTTTCGAATAATACAAAACCATGCCAATGAAAAATAGGAAAGAAAAATTAACAGTTCCCCACAGCTTAAATTTGTGGTGAATTACAGAATGTTCCTCTGGTGGGGCTGGCCTTTTAAAAGTGTTTGGAATGAAACTGATGCCTGAACTTTGGCCATAGTAAATTTTTGGTGAGTATCTATGATCACAAAAATTTTATAAATTCAGAATTAAATTCCCATTGACTTTTCTCTGCTCAAAATTCAGAATAGCATTACTAAGAATAAGGCTAAGATTCTATCTTTATTGCTACTTCTTCCTATTAGCAAACAGCAGCATGACTTGTACGAAACTCTATGTTTTAATTTAAAAAGTAAGAAAAGAAAAAAATGAGAGAGGTAGGGGAAAATGGAGGCATAGCTTTTCTGTAATTTTCTGGCAGATAACATTCAAAACAATGACTTAAGGGGAATCATTCTTTTTCAGAATGAGAAAGGGAGGCCTATATACATTGATAGTTTTAGAGTTTTCAAGTAACAGTGTGACACCTTAAAATGATCAATAATTGTGTACAATGACTAATCTGCAGAAGGAAAAGAATCGATGGGCCCTTATGCCCCTTTTAGATCACAAGCTGGCAGTTTTGTTCCCTGTTAGAGCTCACAGGCCGTTCTCCATGGATCTCATGAATAGCATTCTTGCATCTAACTTTTGTTTGCTTTCCCCAGCCCATGTTCATACTACAATTTTATATGGCAGGAAAATATTAGAAAGTCACTGAACACTTCATTTTCTGCATAGAATGTGTATACTAATGAATATGTGTGTATATTTATATAATTTGGAAATAGTCTTTACTTCATCTGACTTGTGAATTAAAATGTAAAACCCAGCCTGGTCAAAAGCAAGAAGAAAAGTATAAGAGGCTTCTGTTTGGTTTACCCAGCTCTGTGGCACTCTAAAGCCAAATAGAGGGGATTCCACTCTATCGTCGTTTATCAGACCTTAATAAGTGAAGGTCCCTTTGGGGAGCTCTCTGGGCATCTTGTATCTAATCTGGGGCTGTAGAAAAGGACCTCATGCCTCTTACACGTGCAGGAAACCTTCCTCCTTCCCGTGGTCAGCTCGTGTGTGCTGCCCTTGCAGAGTCCTTAGTCTTGTGTCAACAGCCATCTGAGAGTGTCGGGCAGCCTACTAGGGGCAGGTCTGGTCACCTGGTCCCACGGAGTGGCTGTGGGGGGCAAAGCGGAGTGAACTTCACTGTTGCTTCTCTCTTTCCAGAAGGACGTGCTAAAGTCTGATCTCCTGGTCTGTGCGGTCGCCGCTGTCCTGTCGTTTGCAATCAGTGCTAGCACTGCGTTTCTGTCCCTACGAGTATGTACCCACTCTACTCTCCTGTCTCCTTACTCTCCCTCGGCAGCAACGCCACCGCACTGCCCCAGGGTATTGCGGGACCGCAGAGCCCGAACAAGGAAACAAAATGCCCGTCGAGAGGTTTGAGGGGTATCCACATGTGCTGTGAAGAGTTGTGTCCCGGCGTGGCTTGGTCCACATCACAGATGGGTGTCTGTGGCTCCACCCGCCCCCTTCCTGCCGTCTGGCGAGTTGTTTCATTTGCACGGGTTTGTACATCTCGTGTAATCCGCTGTGAGGGCAGTTAGTAGTGCAAGACACCACTGGTGCCTGAGTAAGAAAGAGAGGTGTGTTACTGCATCCCGGGTGAGACAGAAGTCACGGGGCCAAAAGAATGACTGGAACCCAAGTTTCATTTACAAGAACTGAGTGGAGAGCTCTAGATGGGATTTCTGGCTTAGAGGTTTTACAGACAGTTGCTGACTCTATGACAAAATCGTGTACATTTGCGAACTCCCCTTTCCATGAGGAAATGGGTATCAGCTACATTTGCTATTCTCCACTTCTCCTTATTAAACAAAATATAATGAAGTGTCCAGTGGGCAGAAATCTCCAGTGGCCCCTGGGGGTTCCCAGCACTGGAACCGGAGTTGAGTCTGGCTATCTGGTCTTTAGGAGGAGTGAGGAGAAGGACAGTGTGTCCTGTATCATCCCTGCGCATCCCTCCCCACACCCTCGAGGCTAATCATGAGATCCTGCCCATTTTCTTGCAGCCATTCCTCAGCATCGTGCTGTTCGCCCTGGCGGGCTCTGTGGGCTTCGTGGCCCATTACGTACTCCCTCAGCTCCGCAAGCATCATCCCTGGATGTGGATCTCACACCCCATCCTCAAGAACAAGGAGTACCATCAGCGGGAACTGAGAGGTCAGTAAGATGCCACTCATTAAAAACAAAAGCAAGTTATGCCTGTAATCCAGCACTTGGGAGGCCAAGGCAGAGGGATTGTCTGAGCTAGAGCGGGACCCTGTCTCTAAGAAATAGCCGGGCATTGTGGCGGGCACCTGTAGTCCCAGCTACTCGGGAGCCTGAGGCAAGGGCATCGTTTGAGCCCAAGAGTTAAAGGTTGCGTGAGCTGTGACTCCACGGCACTCAATCAAGGGTGACAAAGTGAGACTCTCTCTTAATAAATAAATAAATACAAGAAAACAGAGGCAGGCTTACTACAACCCAGTAGACAACATGTGAATGTCCTTGGTGCCAAAAAACTGCACACAAATGCGTGGAAAATGGTACCTTATGTTAATTTTACCACAATAAAAAAAAAAAGAGAGAATGTGTACCTTGGAATACATATGTTCCTAGAATAAGAAACTTGAGGGTGAACTAGGAGTATGTCTTACATTAATTGGTTATTGGTATTGCAGAAATAATTAATTTATATCATTCAGGCTTGAAGATTGTGCTGTTCCAGCTCAAGTTGGCTGAGGTCTAAGGAATGCATCACGCTGTATAGTCATTCTTCATAAAATGCTGGGACAGAGCACAGACTACCATGTTCTGGCATTTTCTTTAACTTCTTTGCTCACCTGGACATACACCTGTAACTCCACTTGATCGACTTCTGTGGTTGTCTCTGGCCATGATGGTGTAATAGCTTGGTTGTCATGACAATGCCAGAGCTTTAGATGAGAAATAGATTTCTTCTAGATGAGAAGTCTTGTGGGAATTTTCCTGCTATGTCTTCCCTTGTTTTGCTGTTCCTTGCTCTGTGCTTGAACAGATGGGAGGAGGACCGATTTACAGCCATTCTCAGACCTGTTAAAGATTGTTGGTCAGATTGTAACTATGCTGTCCTGTGTTCCAAGGCTGCACAGAACTGAACCTCCTCGGTTGTTAAGCAAGTTACCTCGTTGTCTCCATGTCCCGGCACAAAGGTGGAGGGGGGCAGCAAGGTTTGCTGACTTGAAGGAATGTACTAGACTCAGCCAGGCTCAGGGAAAAGGGGGAAGTAATTAAGAAAATGAAGATGCAGAAGAGCCACTGGGTGCTATCAGAACAATAAGTGTTTCTTCAGGGAGCATCTCTTGGTGGGTGTGAGGAGCCGACTTAATTCAAAACAGACAAAGCAGGAAAACTGTGGCTTACTTAGTGAGGAAGATACGGCCTCATGGGCCTGTGGCCAGCACGGGGCTTAGAAGTGCAGGAAGGTCGCTCAGATGGCTCTTCCCGTGGAGCTCTACTCTTCTCATCTACAAAAAGAGGGCCTGCCTTAAGGATCAGGCTGCATTTGTTTTTTAAGGTTCTGTGTAATTTTAAGTCCCACTTAAATGCAAATTATTATCAGTATTATGAAATCTGAGACAACACCTTCCAATAGACTGGAAATAGTTGCACTTATGGTACTTTGTATATTTTGTGCTCCACCTGTAGATCTCTGCCCTGCCCCAGCAGGGGCCTTCTTGGGGGTTCATAGAACAGCCCCCTGGAAAGCTACGGTTTCTACTTCTGCAGTGTTAAGCTCACATTTCCCTTTCATTTTAAAACTTTTTGAAGATTAAATTTTGGTGAAAGTAGTGGACTATTTATTACTTTGACCTTACTGATAAGTTAGTTGACGGAGATTTGAAGTAAAACACTTTCACTTGGGGATTTGCTTGTCTGTTTCGTTATAGCTGTATCTGTGCTTGTATCTCCGCCTAGAACTAGACATTGACCTAAGCCCTTACCAGCACCTAGACCTTGGCCTACACCTGTACTGATACCTACATCCACGCATTTACCTTTACCTAAGCCTTTATCCCTGTCCTATACCTTTATCTATGCCAACATCTGTCTTTAATAATACCTATGCCTGTATCAATACCTATATCCGTATCTTTGCCTTTACTTCACCTCTGTCTTTGTCTTTACCTACACCCTCATCCACGTCTGTATCTGTGCTTATGCCTTGTCTGCACCCACTCCTGCCCCTTTCCCTGCACCTGTATGCAGACCTGTGCCTGTGCCCATGCTTGCACCTGTATTTATAATTACATTTTTAAATACCTTGGAAAAGGGAAAGAGAACTTGTCATACTGAAGGAAAGGAAAATGAGCTGGTTTGGGTTTCCCTCGTTGTGGCAGTTTAGAGTGTAGAATTCAACAATGAAGGAGATAAGAGTGGGCAGGTAACTGGAGGCTTTTATCGGTGTGATTGTTTTCCCCTTGGAATCTAATAGAACCCCAATTAAATTAGAACCATTTACCCTTTTTAAGCCTGCATGGATTTTTTTATTACAAGATTCGAGAACAAGAAAAGTGAGGTGTCCATTTGTCTGATCCCCCTCTCAGAGGGCGGCTCTGTGTGTCTTGTTGACGCAGGCCAGGAGATGTCCACAGTTGCTCACACAGGCTCAGGCAGAGGCTGTGTGGATATTTCTTGCTTGCCTATGCCAGTTGTTTGTAAAAGGCATGAAATCTAGCCTGGAATCACAGGTTTGACAAATTAGGCACATATGATAAACAGATTTGATTTCAAACTTATGTGTGTTAGAAGGAAAATCCAAAGACACAAAATTTAAAATAGGGTTGTGTGAAATGATATAAGCTGATTTACCCTTTCTAGGACCATCCCTGTGCTGAGATTTCTTGCCTCTTCTTCCTGGCCTTCTGTGTTTTAGGGATCTGATCCTTCATTTCTTATACCAGCAACAAAACAGGCATAGAAAACTCAGGCTGGCCATACTACTTTTCACATGAAAGAGGTGCTCAAGTCTTTTTTCGTATAGGAAAAAACCAGAATATTGTCACTAGGAAACAGGTGAGGCAGAGCAGAACTAGCAGGTGGATAGCACACCGCTGCTGGGACTTCCTGGCTCCAGGGCAGACGTGACTGACTGAGAAGAATGCTAAAACTGGGCCCGTGACAGTCATTCCTAATTGGTTGGAACTGGCCCCTAAGATGAGGCTTCTGTGCTTCCCTGTCTTAGAGATCATATCGGCCTATCCTACTATTTTACGTAGGGAGAAACTGAAGCCCAGCGAAGTCCAGGGATGCAACTTGCTGATTTTATGGCTTGTGTGTGAGACTACCGCCTGGGTCGTCTCATCCATATCCAACCTGGTGTTCTTCCTGTGACTGGTGCTAATCTCAGTCCAGGTGGGAACTGGTTACAGTCTGAATGTGGCTCTCAGGCTGTCTCTGCATCATCATTACCCAGAAGAGTCGCGTGACTGCAGCTACAGTAGGGTCTGTGAAGTCCAACATGCCATGTTCTCATGCCAACGCTATAAGGCTTTCATCCCTAGTTACAAACAAGCTCACCCCAATAGATTCTCGGCATTCTTCAGGCTTCTCAAACACATCACACTCTCCCTCTGCCATTGGTTTGACTGGAGACACTGTTCCTCCTGCTTTACCAAGTGAATACCAGGCGACTCATCCTTCAAGTCTCTGTGTAAAACCAGTCCCCCGGAAGTCTTTCCCTTACTACCCAAACCTGATGACGTCCCTGCTGCCCTCAAGCCTCTCTTCTGTGGCTCTCTACCTGTAGCTACTGGTGTCAAGGGTAGATTGAGCTCAGTTGCAGGCCTGCTGCCCTCAAGCCTCTCTTCTGTGGCTCTCTATAGCTACTGGTGTCAAGGGTAGATTGAGCTCAGTTGCAAGCCTGCTTTGTTAATTATTCTCTCTGTTGCTATTACCTTCCTGCACTAACTCTTCCACTCATTTTCTTCCCCTTTCTGCCAAGTGCTGCTCATACTCTATCTGATCTCTTCTAGTCCAGTGGGACACTTCCTGTGTCGGTTTCTACAAGACAGGAGGTAGCAGCAGAGGACAGGCAGTGAAGCCAAGTTCACACTGCCACAGAAAAAAGGAAAAGCGAAATCTAGGCACCTCTACTTGAAGCAGAAGATGCAGAGAGGGACCTGGAGAGGCATGAGCCAACCCCAGCCAGCATTGGTCAGCAATGGTCAGATGCCAACCTCACATTCCAATAAGCCACATGGTGTTCATTGAAGGGCCTACTGGGATTCTCCCTAAACTGCTGATAAACCTAATGCAATGTGCAAATAAAACAAATGCTCAGTAGTTGGAGGAGTATTTAAAAAAAACTTTAATGATTAGGCAGTTTTAACATGTAGTGCATAAGATATGCAGGACAGCCTTGCAGTGGTTTGGGCTGTGCTGGCACATGTGTGTGAAGGGCTAGAGAGGGCATTTTGACACATGACGCTAGTTCCCAGTGCCAGCGGCCACAATGGTGAATCTTGACTCCTTCTCCCTAAGGTAGTTCTGTTGGACTTTTACCTAAAGTAGCTTAACTCTCATTCCACTTTATAATAGACTAGTATCTGGAGATGTTGTGAAACATAAAAATGGCATTTTAAAGTAATCATACAATTTAAATAACCTACAAATCATACTTCACACAGGGGAGGATTTCTGGTTTTTTAAATGGGATATGTATTGAGCACTTGTTATATACTAGGCTCCCTGCTAAGTATTGAGGATGCAAAGTAAATGCATAATCTTCAGTTTGGGCAAGATGATTGTTCTGATGAGAAATGCCTTTCCCCATAGTGAAAACATTTGAAATTTTCCCCTGACCCTCCTCATGTGAAAATGTTGACCTTTCTCCATGTGAAACATGTATAAATGGTTTTATGAGGGTTTTTTTTTTGAGTTTTACATATTATGGTTTGATATTAATTGAAGACTTTTCTGTCAAGAAGCAAAAGCACTTACACTGTTTCTGTCAGGAGTTTCTCTCTCTTTTTGAGGAAACATGGACACATTTTTTTTTCCCTCTGAACTAATGAAAAATGTCAGTGAGATGGTTTGGAGGAAATGGGGCTAAACATTAAAAAAAAGAAACTGAGAGAAGTAAAGCAAGATGGTGGACTAGAAACATCTCCGTATGAGCCACTCTCTGTAAGGCAGGGGAAAGAAAGCTCCAGCCATCTCTGGCCAGGGGAACCTACCTAGAGACATCAATCCCAAGGCACAGTGAAGCAGAGGTGGACTGACTACAGGAGCCAATGAGGAGATCTGGAGCTGAGAAAAACCAGCACAGAAGGTGGATGCGTGGAAATAGGCCAGCCCACCCAGAGGAGTGGGGGGGGATGTCCTGTGTTTTTTTGATTTTGGGCTAAACTGCTTACTGGAGGTGCCCTGGAAGGCTTGGCTGGGTGGGTGGACTTGAGCAGTGTCCATCAGCTGGGTTTGAATGCCAGGTAGGGTGGATCTCCCATCTGTCTGGCTGCTGACTGAGCTGCCATTGTGGGAAGGCCATGTAGGAAAAATGGTCTGCAGCGTCCTAGTGCATGGTGGGCTCTGGCACACCTGCTGTGCTCAGATATCCACTCTTGTGGTGAGCTGAGCAGCTCCCGCACTCCTGGGGATTATTGTCAGGGAGCACTGTGACACCTGCCATCTAAGGAATCTGGCAAGGGCTTTAAGACCCCAACTCTACAGGGGACTGATTGAGAGCAACTGAGTCAGGAAGACAGGAGCCAATCTCTGTGGCAAATGGCTGTTAGAGAATGGCTTCTAACACTCATTTTATCACAGTGAAAACAGCATATGTTCACTGTCTCCTAACACCACAGCATCACCTGGTTTTCAGGAAATATAGTGTAATATATATGCATTAGAGTTATACACAAACACACACACACACACACACACACGTATAGTTCTATTATATTTGCTCCTTTTCACGGTTTTTTCCTTAGGTTTTTTTTTCATTTCTTCTCTTTTTTGTTTTTGGTATTCTTCTTGTATTTTTTTTTTCCTTTTCTTTTTTGGTTGTATTTTTTTTTTTCATTTTTACTTTCTACAACAGCAAGAGCTCCTACATTTTTATTATGATTTTCCAACCCCATTTATTCTTCCTTTCTTTTTTACTTCTCTCCTTTTCTCTCTCTTCTGGTAGAGGTTTTTTTTTTTTTTTTACTTTTCTTATCTTTCCCACATAAACTTTTCCTAAAACAGCTAAGATATACCTTTTATCTTCTTTAACTTATGTAACTGTATTTTTATTTGTTTTTATGTATTTTCTTTTTTTTTTTCTTTTCTCTGAGTGCTGGGAGGTCATGGCAATAGTCTGGCTGGGGGTTTATGGCAGTGGTCTGGCTTGAGGAGTGATGAATTAATGGTCCATGTTCTAGCTTTGGCCTTTGGAAAGACAGTATTGCCAGGTCTCCACTGTGACATACTGCTGAGTGTCCTTTTCTTTTTTTTTTCTTCAGCTTTATATTTTGTGGAGGTGGGATCTTGCTTTTACCCAGGCTAATAAGGACCTCCTGACTACGAGGAACCTGCCAGCCTGGCCCCTCAATGTCCTAGCATTGTGGGTGTGGCCATAGCACCTATATGAACAATGTCATTTCTCCTGTAGCTCTCTATCTTACTGTTCATCTTCTCTCCATTTCTTCCATTTCTTTCTTTCATCTCCCTTCTTTCTCTTTTTGTCTATTTCTTTTTTCTTTCTTTTTCTCTATTTTCTCCCTCCTTGTCTTTGACATTATTTTCCTTTTGACCTTTTACCAACAGGCCACTTAAACACCTAAGCTCTGAGACAAGGTAATTTAAAGTGAAGGAGGCAGTGAGAAGGAAAAAGTAAGGGAAGGGAGTGAACAAGAAGAAAACACTACAGGAGGAATCAATGGAAAAATTCCAGCACCATGAAAAACCAGAACCGAACAACTCCCCAAGGGACCATGAGTCAGGTATCCCAGATGACTCCACTTATAAAGAATAACAGTTGACAGAAAGGGAATTTAAAATATGAATGGCAAAAACAATAAAGGGAATTGATGAGAAAGTGGAAAAACAGAACCAAAAAATGGACAAAAGATATGAAGAATATAGAAAGGATGTGGCAGAGCTTAAGAACCAAAAGGAGGAGTCAATTAGGGAACTTAAGGATTCAGTAAAAAGTATCATTAATAGATTATATCATGGAGAATAAAGAATCTCAGTGCTAAAGGATAAAATTCATGAGCTAACTGATGTATTTAAAGAGGCAAAAGAGAAAGAAAGCAGAACATTCGTTCAGAGAATTATGGGTACTTCACAAAATGTTCAAACA
>CAUYON010018630.1:0-13931 GCA_963573935.1 Arctocebus calabarensis
AGCTGGTAGTTGAAAAAGAGGATGGACTAGTGTGTAGGTTAGATGATTGAAGATGAAACCAGGAGCAGTGTGAGCTGTCTGTATGAGGGAGAGAGGAGCAAAGGGAAGGAGACTGGCTGGGTGGTGAGGGTCCCCACAGCACGAGGAACTGTATTAAAGGTTCACGGCATTAGGAAGGTTGAGAACCACTGCTCTAGGGTTTACAATGTAATCTAAACTTTCTAAGTCTACTTAGGGTTATTAGTGCACACTTCACACAATATATAAAAATCTTGCAATCACAAAGGTCTCCCCAATTCCCCAGCTGTTTCACAAGTTACGGTAGTTGTCAGGTGTTTTACATCAGTCTACATGCATTATAAACCCACCACTCTTATAAATTTTACTTTAAAAAGTAAAACTTGGGGGACAGTGTCTGTGGCTCAAAGGAATAGGGCACCAGCCCCATATACTGGATTTGGCGGGTTCAAACCCAGCCCTGGCCAAAAACTGCAAAAAAAAAAAAAGTAAAATTTTGGGGGGCATAGTGGCTCATGCTTATAATTCTAGCACTCTGGGAGGCTGAGGCAGGTGGATTGCTTGAGCTCACAAGTTCAAAACCAGTCTGAGCAAAAATGAGACCCTGTCTCTACTAATAATAGAAAAACTGAGGCAAAAGGATCGCTTGAGCCTGAGTTGAAGGTTGCTATGAGCTATCATGCCATGGCACTCTACCCAGGGTGACAGCTTAAGACTCTGTCTCAAAAAAAAATAACAATAAATAAATAAAAAGTAAAACTTTGAGAGTATTCTAAATAGCTAAAGAAGGGAAAATGTTCCTTTATATTTCCCTGAATATTTACTAATTACAATATTTTTCTTCATTCCTGAAGATCTAAGTATCCCTTTCATATGATTTCCCTTTAGCCTGAAGAGATTCCTTTAGCATTTTCTGCAGATCTGCAGGTCTGTTGGCAAAGAATTCTCTTAGATTTTCCATCTTCCATTTCATAATATTTTTTCTGGATATAGAGTTCTTTTTTAAAAAAAGCATTTTAAAGTTGTTCTGTTCTCTTTGGCCTCAGTAACTTCTGGTGAGTACTCCATGATCATTTGAAAACTTGTTCCCCTGCTTCTAAGACCTAACTCCAATTATACATATATTAGATCTTGCATATTATTCTATAAGTCCTTGAGTCTTCATGTTTTAAAAAAGTTTTCCTTTATTTTTTCATATCGGTTAATTTCTATTGAGCTTTATTCCAGTTCACTATCTCTTTTCTCTATCATTTTCATTCTGCTGTTGAACTCATCTAAGGAATTTTTCAGATATTATGTTTTTCTGTTTTGAAGTTTCCATTTTATGGTTTTTATAGCTTCTATTTCTATTTTAGAGTTTTGTTTTATAATTTCTATTTTGTTTATATGGAAAACAGTTTCTTTTTTCCATTTCTCTGCCAAAGTTTCATGTTTTTTCATTTATTTCAAGTGTGTTTTTCTTTGTCTCAGAAAATATAATTAGCTGCTTTAAAGTCTTTGGTAATTTCTATAAGGTCATCTTGAGATTTTCATCTGTTATATTTTCCCTTTCCATTTGTTTAGTAATTTTGAACTGTGTCCTGGACATTGTAGAGGTTATATTGTATTCATGGAGTCCTGCGGAAAATGTTGATTTTTTTCCTAGTTAGGATCATTTAGTGAGTTTTGTGCTGTTTCAAATTGTAGACCAGTTTTTTAAGCTTTGATTATACTGGTTTGGTCTGATCCTCATGTATTTCTCAGAATCTAGGTTGAGACTTGTATGACTGCTTAAAATTTCAGTGCAGTTCATAAAGCCTTTGCTAAGTTAATTTGAGCCTCTTCTGCACCTAAATTATTTAGGGGATAAGGCCTTTGATGCGTGTGCATACTCATACTCAGAGGATTCCTTCCAGTGACTCTTTCCTCTCCAGGACTTCCCCCCACACTGGCCACCTCAGTCCCCTTTCTTTGGTTCCTTTGACCAGGAAGATGGTGTCTTCTCTGTCAGAGTCTTAGCTGCAGGTGCTGCTCCATCACTGCCTTCAGGGCATATGAGAAAAAAGGTGGAAATTCACCCCTGGGCAGGGTGCTTCTCTAGGTTTTGACTAACTTACTGAGTTTGCCTGTTTTTGCTTGTTGTTCAGGATCTTCAGGTGTTCGTTTTTTGTATTTTGTCCAAGTTTATAGTTGATATCAGTGGGAGGGATGTATTGTAGGGGTTTAAACCACTCTAGTGGAACTGGTGTGCAAGTTTTGTATTAATATGTGTAAATCAGCATAGAAGTTTCTATTTGATAAGAAATAAAATAGGCTGATGAAGCTAAAAAGCTTCTGCACGGCTAAGGGCACTGTAAGTGAAGCAAACAGAAAGCCTTCAGAATGGGAGAAGATTTTTGCAGGTTATATTTCTGACAAAGGTCTGATAACTAGAACCCTTGGAGAACTCAAACTAATCAATAAGAAAAGAATAAACAACCCCATTTCTTTGTGGGCAAGAGACTTGAACAGAAACTTCTCTGAAGATGACAGGTGATAACCTACAAACACATAAAAAAATTCTCATCATCTTTAATTATCAGATTACTGCACATCATAACCACCAAATCAACAACATTAGATATCATCTAACCCCAGTAAGATTATCCAACATTACAAAATCCCCAAACTGCAGAGTTTGGCGTGGATGTGGTGAGAAAGAAACACTTTTACACTGCTGATGGAACTGCAAACAAAACAGCCCCTTTGGAAAGAAGTATGGAGAATTCTCAAGGGATTAAAAGTTGAACTACTGTTTGATCCCACAATATCATTACTAAATATCTACCCAGATGAACAAAAATCATTTCACAATAAAGACATTTGCACCAAAATGTTTATTGCAGCCCAATTCACAATAGTCAAGTCATGGAAGCAGTCTAAATGCCCATCAACCCATGAATGGATAAACAAATTGTGGTTATATGTATAACATGGAATAGTATGCAGCCATAAAAAGAGTGAGACTTTCCATCGTCTATGTTTATGGGATGGAGCTGGAACATATTCTTCTCAGTAAAGTATCTCAAGAGTGGAAAAAAAAAGGCTTGGTGCCGTATCTCAGTGGTTAGGGTGCTGGCCATATACTGGTGGGTTCAAACCTGGTGAGGGCCTGCTAAACAACAATGACAACTACAATATAAAATAGCCGGGCATTGTGGTGGGTGCCTGTAGTCACAGCTACTTAGGAGGCTGAGGCAAGAGGATCGCTTAAGTCTAAGAGTTTGAGGTTTCTGTGAACTGTGATGCCACAGCACTCTAACGAGGGTGACATAGTGAGACTATGTCTAAAAAAAAAAAAAGAATGGAAAAGAAAATACCCAATGCACTCATTACTATTATGAAACCAAAATAGATGTACTTACATATTCATAGGAATGCTAAAACACAAAGATAGTCCAGAAAGAAAAAGGGGAGAAGAAGGAGAGGGGAAAGGAGGGGGGAGGGTGAGTAGAGGGAGGGTATTGGCAGCATCTTACCTAATGTGCACAACGCAAGGGTACATTTCAAAACAACTAAGAGTATATTATAAATGTCTTAGCACAAAGGTAAGTAAGCGAAGTGATTGTTATGTTAATTAGTTTGATTTAAACATTCCACATTGTATATCAAATCATCACATTGTACCCCATAAATGTATACAGTTTATATGATTTAATAAAAATTAAAAAGAAATAAAATAAAAAGAAAGAAATGAAATAGGGGGCCAGGCATGGTGGCTCATGTCCATAATCCTAGCACTTTGGGAGGCCAAGGTAGTAGGATCACTTGTGGTCCAGAGTTCAAAACCAGCCTGTGTAGCATAGTGAGACCATGTTTCTAAAAGTAATCAATCAGTCATAAAGGTGCATGCTGTAGTCCCAGCAGAGGGACTGAGGCAGGAGGATTGCTTCAGTCCAGGAGTTCCAAGTTATAGTGAGCTGTACTCACACTACTGCACACCAACCTGGGTGACAGAGTGAGACCTGGTTTCTTTTAAAAATACAAAAAGGTATACTTTAACAGTCACAAACCAATGAGGGGGGGTCAGGGACATACAAAAACTAACTGTCCCTGACCCCTCCATTGGTATGCAACTTTAATAAGTGATCTCCCAAACACGGTTTTTCTTAGCTGCCAAAGTGTTCTTATTGGTAGAAGTTAGCGAATA
Organism: Arctocebus calabarensis; assembly: GCA_963573935.1. NCBI lineage: Eukaryota > Metazoa > Chordata > Mammalia > Primates > Lorisidae > Arctocebus > Arctocebus calabarensis. The sequence goes on from CAUYON010018630.1 coordinate 4,187, forward strand.
CTGCTGAGAATTTCTAGGTATCATATGTAAGTCACGAACTCTCTAGATATAGTCTAGATGGGTGGTGTTTTGTTAGAGATGATGGTGGCATCTCTTCTAAATCCTAGGTCCAAGGATGTTTCCATAAGAATTATATACTTTCAATTTTTAGCGATTTTTTAGATGAAGTCCATGTGTACAAATGATGGTACAATAATCTGTCAAGTTCTTCAAATGCCTCTAAATAAGTATATTTGGGCCTAAATGATAAATAAGCATTATTGCTTATTAACCTGTAAATCTTGACACCAGAGTCTATTCCACTTTTCTTTTCTTTCTTTTTTTTTTTTTTAGACAGAATCTTACTCTTTTGCCCTGGTTAGAGTAGCATGGTGTCATAGCTCACAACAATCTCAAACTCTTCTGGGCTTGAGCCGTCCTCTTGCCTCAGCCTCCCAAGTAGCTGGGTCTATAGGCGCCCACCACTGTGCCCAGCTAGTTTTTTCTATTTTTAGTAGCGATGGGGTCTCACTCTTGCTCAGGCTGCTCTCGAACTCCTAAGCTTAAGCAATCCACCACCTTGGCCTCCCAGAGTGCTGGCATTACAGGCGTGAGCCACTGCACCTGGCCCTGCTTTTGTTTTTGAACTTCCAATGATCTGCTTGGATCCATGTTTCTGTTTTTCAAGTGACCTTCTACCTGTAAATAAAGTTATTTACTTAAAAATGTTTCTATTTGATTGTGTTATTGCCCTCATTTGAAGTGCTTTTCTTGCAGATCTGAATATCTTAGACTGGAGCTGTCAGAATCTTGTTGCTATAGCCCTGGGATCTGCTGTATACATCTGGAACGGGGAGGACCTTGGCAGGATTGAAAACATAGACTTAAGTTTCACTTGTAATTATGTGTCTTCTGTGTCCTGGACCAAAGAGGGAGCTTGCCTGGCGGTTGGCACCAGTGAGGGAGAAGTGCAAGTATGGGGTGATTTCCTCACATGTTCCCTGTGTGGTTATTAGACAAACTAGGATTTACTTTTATTAACAGGTTAGTGAAAAACAGACTAGGTTAGGTGTGGCACTTAATGCTCTGGGGAGAAGAGGTACCTTCTGTAGAATTTAAGGACAATCTGCTTAGTTTTCCCCATGATCTTTCTTTTCATTTTTTTTTTTCGCAAACAAAATTTGGGCTTATAGAATTTCCCATTTGGGGACTTTATTTATTTATTTATGTTGGGGATTCATTGAGGGTACACAGAAGCAGGTTACATTGATTGCTTTTGTTAGATAAGGACCCTCTTCAATTTGGGGACTTTAAAGAGAGGAAGATACTTTTCCAGTTCTCCTTTCTCATCTGATGCCATGATCAGGAGTAGAGTTATAGAAAATGAGTGAATTTTTTTTCTGATAGGCTTTCCGAGGTGGGGTTTTATCAAGTTTCCATCAATCTAATTTGTCATACATTATTATTATTGTTGTTGTTGTTATTAGCCATGGTGACAATATTGCCCATGTGCTAGATGACTTAGGAGGGACACAGATGGCTCTTAATACTTCCTCGTCTCTTCCTGGCTGCTGTAAGGTTATGTCATGATTTCTTCTTACACTAAAGTTGTCATTTTCTATATGGATCCGAATATTATCATACCTGTAGGAAAGGAGTCTCTGAGCAGTAAGCAGAATTTCTTTGGGAAGTGTCCAGACACCTCAATTTTATTAATATATTTACTGGTAATTATAGGTTGATTTCCAGGTTTGGAATTCCCACAATTTAGAAGGAGCCAGAGGGTGGTAATGATTCTCAACCCTTGGCTGCACATTGAGTTCACCCGGGGAACTTTAAAATAAACACTGTATGCCTGGGCTTTACTCCAGCAACTAAGTCAGTATTGTCAGTGTCGCTAACATCTGTGGTGTTTCACAAACTCCCTGGGTGATCCTACTGAGAGCTGCTGGTTAAAAGTGCTGCGTTTTCACTTACTGCAAAAACTGATAGTGTCAACAATATTTGGCTCTCGGGCCTCTGAGAACACAGTGGGCTGTGAAAATGGCAATGCTACATAACTCTGCTTGTTCATTTTTTCAGTTATGGGATGTGGTAACTAAAAAGCAGCTGAGAAATATGCTCGGTCATTTATCCGTAGTGGGGGCTCTGAGTTGGAATCATTGTATCCTCAGCAGGTAAGAAGCATCTTATTGGAGATAATTATGTTTGTATTATCAATTGATCGTGCGGCCTGACTGAACAGAAGCATAATATTTAAAAACCAAACAAAATAAAACAAAACAGGGCACTGGACTCAGTATGAGTTATGATCCGACTCACTCAATGCTCAGATCTTCTGGTGATCTAAGTATGCTGGTGGCTATGTGCGTTCAGCACAAGATTCAGTAAATCGTTCAGATAAAATGTGACATTCTCTTCAAGTGAAAAGTTTCTCTGTACCAAGTAATACAGGCTAGAGGGATGTTTTGCTGAAATCAAGCATTTATTGCTATTATTGTCAATGCTATGGAATATGTTAAGCTGCCTGGGGCATGTTTCTCATTTACAGATTCACAAAGCTTAGACCCGTAAGGAGCCTCGTAGATTATCCTGTTTGGTGGTTCTCAGACTCAAACATGTATCAGAATCTCCTGCAGGGCTCCAAGAAACACAGATCGCTGGCCGCACGTTAGGAATTTCTAGGAGCCTGATAATTTGTGTTTCTAATTTTCTAGGTGATGCTGATGATGCATCACTTTGAGAACTACTGATTTAGTTTAACGGCTTGTTTTTAACCGGAAACACTCAGTGATTCCTATTCCTATGAGCCTATGTAGTTAAACTAAATCTATATTGCTTTATAATAATGGCTTTTTATCTTCGTACTGTAGTTCGTAACGTTGATTTAAGTTAGATCAATTCCAAGGCCTTTTACAATTTCTTTAAATAACTCATGTAAGTTTGAGATTTTAATACCTTGTGATTATAGGCCAAACTTGGAACCACTTAGTTGTTACAATCAAGGTAATTCTGTACTTACTCATGTTCCTTTTATAATCTTTACTTTTAAAGTTTAATTTCATTATCCCTGTGGAATATGAACAGATCCTTTCTTATGATAACAGCCGCTCACATTTTTGGGCTTCGTCCCAGGCCCTGTGTTATATTCTTCATGTGTGAAATCTTGTTTCAATCCAAGTAATAACACTATGAGGTAGTTTCTAATCTCCAATTTTTTTTAAGATGAGTAAACTGAGGCCATAACCTAAGGTCACATGGCTAGTAAGGGACAGAGTGGGGGTGTGAACCCAGGTGGTCTGGCTCCAGAGCATGTATTGTTAATCAGAATACTATTGAGCATTGTACCCAAATAGTTTTTAAAAATACAACACTGGAATTTGAGAAATTTCATAAATGATTGTAGTTTAGACAGAGTTCATTATTTTGAAAATGAGATATGATCTTTATCATTGTTCGGATCCAAATCACTGGCGGTGAGTGGAGACATTATCCAATGATTTTGAATCATAGTGCAGTTTGCTGTGATATTCAGTTAGTTTTAAAGTTCTTTTATGTATATTTTTTTCTTTTTTTGAGACAGAATCACACTTTGTCACCCTTAGTAGAGTGCTGTGGCATCACAGCTCGTAGCAACCTCAAACTTTTGAGAGATTCTCTTGCCTCAGTCTCCCAAGAAGTTGGGACTATAGGCACCTGCCACAACATTCAGCTATTTTCAGAAATGGGTCTAGCTTTTGCTCAGGCTGGTCTCGAACTCCTGAGCTCAGCAATCCACCTGCTTCAGCCTCCCAGATTGCTGGGATTATAGGTGTGAGCCACCTTGCCTGGTCTTTCTTTTACATATTAATGTAGTAACATTAACTAAACTAAGAGTAGGTTTATAGATTAATGGGAATCTACCTATTAGAAAAAGGAAATAATTTTCTAACTCTAACATTTTACCATAAATATATACTAAAACCATTTCACTGAGATAATCTGAAATATTCTTAGTTGCAGAAAAGTATTATTTCCTAGGTCCTATATATAAACTATTACCTGGGAAAATCTGGTAATCATGTAAATTTATCTTTTCTATGGCATCATATTAAAGTTATTAGAAATATCTATCAAAGGATATTTTTCTGAAATTTGAAACTCTGCTAAAAGATGCATTAAGTTGTGAAAAGAACCGCCAGGGCGGAATACTCCATCTTTACTAACCTAAGGAATTTCCACCTGTGTTTGAATCTGTCCTAAAGGATCTTCAGTAGTTTTACGTTGAACTATGCTTTCCTCCAGGGTTTTGGGTGCTTAGTGGCAATAGGGTTCACTTTTTCTGTCATGCAAACCTGCCTTTCTCCCTCCCATGCAGTGGGTCAAGGCTGGGGCGTGTTTATCATCATGATGTTCGGGCTGCCCAGCATCACGTTGGAACGCTGTGCCACAAGCAAGCTGTGTGTTCTCTGAAATGGTCACCAGATGGCAGGCTGCTGTCCAGCGGCTGTAGCGACGGACTGTTGTCTTTATGGTCCCAGGATCCGGGGGCCAGCGCAAAGAGCCAACCACTAAAAGTCATCCCCCAATCTACAGCAGTCAAGGTAAGAAATCCAGTAGCTTTCAAGGGTTTCTTTTACTCATAGGCCACTGAATATCTTTCACATAAAAAACGAAAACTATTACACCAACATTTTGAGATTTTTCTTCCTCCTAAATTTGTTTTGGATTTTGTCATCACTGTCCTGAAAGACAACCTTGTTTAAATTCCCCACCTGTTAGATGTTTTTGGTTGTAGGTGACTGAAACAAAAGTCAAGCTTGAATTTAAGCAAAAAAGTAAACTTATTTTTTCATGTAACCGCGAAGTCCTGGGTACATACAGCTGTTTTAAAATATTGCCTAGATCTCGGGCCTTGAATAATATCACCCAAGTCCAACTTTTTAGCTTTTGGCTATGCTTGTCTCTGTTTAGTTTCATTCTTCCTTCAGATTTCATTTTGTAGACAAAATGGCTCTTGGCAGCTTGAGATTCTTTTAGATGGGGGCTGGAGAAAAAGTCATCTTTCTTTATAACTCTGGTGGAAGAGTGCCAGGGAGGATTCTGGTCTGCCTTTGGTCCTATTTTCATCTCTTGGTTGGTAATTTCAGTAGAGGGATGGGCACACTGATGGGCCTGGGTCATAAGCTCACACCCACAAAGGAGATCCATTGCCAGAAGGAAGAAGTGTGCTGTGGAAGTAGACCAGTGGTCCACCATGTGTCACATACTTATTTATTTCTCTGAATTTTAAGTTTTTATTCATAGCGCCCCCCCCAACCCCCCCCAAAATCCATGCTTTCCTTCTTGGAGGCCTTGATGTCACAGATGTATGTCTTGACCTCAGTGTAGTCCCGGAATACTTATCACTCATAGAATAAAACAAATGGTCCTACCTTAAAACTATAACCAAATTTATCAGAGTTTGGTAATAGAGGGTGGAATATATTGTGATTGCTGCTGCTGCCTAGTGCCTGGCTTATGGTTTTTAATGTCTATAGGACATTATGGTTTTTAATGTCTATAGGACATGGAGAATGATGCTAGGTCCAAATTCCCATTATTCATGACTTGAAAAAACTAGAAAAAAATGTATGTAGACTATTCTGTCTACAAACAAAACACAAAAGCATAACAAAGCAAAACTAAACAAATAGATGAAAAACTCAAGCCAAGTAAAACAAGTTGCCTTTTTTATTTTTTAATTTTCTTGAGGCAGAGTCTTACTCTGTTGCCTAGACTGGAGTGCACTGGTGCAATCACAGCTCTAACTCCTGGGTTCAAGCAATCCTCCTGCCTCAGTCTCCCTAATAGCTGTGACTATTAGGCAGGTCCTGCCACACATGGCTAGTTTTAAAATTTTTTATAGAGTTGGGGTCTTGCTATGTTGCCCAGGCTGGTCTTGGGCTCTTGAACTCAAGATATTATCCCACCTTGGTCTCCTGAAGTGCTGGATTTATAGAAGTGAGCCACTGTGCCTAGCCAAGTTACCTTCTTAGGTGGCTTATTGTTAAAAACCCAATGACTTGAATTACTCAATGAAAGTCTTCTTCACTAAGAGAGAGTCTCTGGGAACCAGAGCAAGCCAAGCCTTCTGGCAGCTAATACCTGGGGAATCACAACAGCATTCACCACTGATTAGCTGGTTCGTGTAGTGGGAATGGACTTCAGAGGGTGACATCGGAGTGATTCTTCTCATGGTGTAACTTCTAGTTCGGTCAAAACAGCTTATTTATAGTAAAAGCTAGTTGGAAGTAGAGTATTTATGAAAATAATTATTAATGAATATAAAAAACATTGAAATCATGTGGCAAAACTGGGGTCCATGGACTCAGAGGAATTTCTGAGCCTCTTGAAATCGTATGCAAAATTTTGTGTTTTGTGAAATATCCCTTTTTTCTAGCCCAGTCAGAGATGTAGCTGAATGATTATTTTAAAAAGACAAAGTAGGTAACTGTAAAGTGTGATACATATATAGTATTTTATTTTGTCTGAAAACTATATTTGTTAGACTGTGCAAGTCTACCACATTCATTCGTCGTGTAAGTTCAAGGCCTTTACTTTGAATGTAGGTTGGCTGATTAGAGTTCCTTTCCTCAATGCCTTTCTTCAGTGAACTACAACCGTATTTTATTGTTCAAAGTTTCTATCTATAGTAGCAAATGTTCTGATTATCTATTGATATGTAACAAATACTCCAAAACTTAATGGCTTAAAACAATCACCATTGTATTATCTTTTGTTTCTCTGGATCATGAATTTGGGAAAGGCTCACATGAGCAATTTTGACTCAAGGCCTCTCATGAGTTTGTAATCAGACAGTGACAGGAGCGAAAAGTGCTGAAGGCTGGATCAGTTGTTGGCCAGCCATTTCTTAACATTGTTTGGACTTCCTCATAACATGGTTGCCTTAAGCCAGTTGGAATTTGTGCCTCAGGCCAACAGGTCCAGTGTTTCAGAGAGCAAGGTGAAAATGCCATCACCTTTTATAACTCAATTTTGGTAGTCACTTTTGACATTTTTTTTGAGGCAGAGTCTCACTATATTGCCCTGGGTAGAGTTCTGTGATGTCACAGCTCATAGCAACTTCAAACTCTTGGGCTTAAGAGATTCTCTTGCCTCAGCCTCCCCAGTAGCTGGGACTACAGGCCTGCCACAATGCCCGGCTATTTTTTTGTTGCTGTTTGTCCAGGGCCAGTTTTAAACTCTCCATCCTCAGTATATGGGGCTGGTACCCTGCTCACTGAGCCAGAGGCGCTGTCCTGCAGAATCTTTAGAGTGAGAACCTATAGCTACTTATGAAGCAATCAAGGTCACAGGCCTTATAAAAATATCCTTATTTTTGGTAGTTAAGTCAGTCACATCTGATGCAACATTTCTCTTTTTAGGAACTAGCCTTTATAAAGACCTTCCAAAATATTCCAACTTAGTTTTCATAGAAATAATGGTCATCTTTAAACCCAAACAAAGTAGGTGACTTAATTAAATATTTTCATTAAATCACACAATTATAATACTTTCATTTGTCATAAACAGGTTTGGTAAAACACAGTGGACTCCATAAATTTACAGGTTAGTTAGTGGGAGCAGAGAATGGAGCCTTTAAGACAGTGGTTCTCAACCTTCCTTATGCTGCAATGTATATTCATTGTTAAAAAGGGGTAGCGACCCACAGGTTGCAAACCGCTGCTTAAGAGAACAGACTCCCTAGCTGGGCGCTGTGGCGGGCGCCTGTAGTCCCAGCTACTAGGGAGGCTGAGGCAAGAGAATCGCTTAAGCTCAAGAGCTGGAGGCTGCTGTGAGCAGTGTGACGCCACAGCACTCTACCCAGGGCAATAAAGTGAGACTCTGTCTCTACAAAAAAAAAAAAAAAAAGTCAGAAAAAAAAAAAAGATTAACAACATGTTAATCATGGATATAACTTGGTTTACAGAAGTTCACTATACTAATCTCCTAATGTATTGAGCCCAGTCCTGTAAGAAATGAGACAGATTTGACAAGAACTAAGTGTAAAATAAAATGGATGAGGTGGGTGACAATCAGGAAAACTAGATCCCAGTATTAGATTTGCCACTAACTACCTCAGTGACCCTGAATGTTTTACCTCTGGTTCCCCAAATGTAAGATGAATATCCCTTAAAGTTATTTTATTCCAAATTAAGATTTAATACTTTACTTTCTGTATTCATAAATAACCAAAACAATTTCAAACAAATGGATTAAGACAATCTTGAATTGAAATGTAACAAGGAGGAAGGAGCAGAGCAAGATGATAGAGTAGACATCTCTGGTGATCTTACTTCTTCATGGACACCATCAACATGACACAGGGCAGGTCCCTCCCATTGCCCACAGAGGGACCATTTAGATTATCCAAGCCAAAGGTAAATCTTTCACCCTGAAATGAGAGTTCCACTAACCTCACCGCTGACTGATAAAAAGCAGCCTGGGGCCCAGACTAAATTGGCAAGACAGTCAGGCTACAAAGGCTGTAGTCCTTGGGCGATTTCTGTGGCTATGCCATCTCAGAGCCAATGGACTTGGGATCCTACTGAACAAGCCAACTCAGTGGCTGTGTCACCCCTCCTTCAACACTAGGAAGTGTCTCAGCCACAAGTAAAATAAATTAACAAGTATCCTCCTGAAACCCCTGAGTCCAGGCCTTACTTCCTGGATGGGGCCTCTGGACCCACCCCAAGTCAGAAGAAAACATGCTGCCCTGAAGGGAAAGACCTTGTCCTGGCAGGATTCCCCACCTGCTAACTAAAGAGCCCTTGGGCTTTGAATAAACATCAAAGGTATCCAGGCAACAGTCACAATGGGCTTTGGGTGAGACTGGACTGGCTTTAGGTGTGGCCTGGCACTGGTAGCCAAATGGAGAGCCCACATCACTCCTCACCCAACTCCAATAGGCTAACCCAGAGAGTGAGAGAAGAGAGTGAGAGAGTTTGCTTGGTGATCTAGGGGCTTCTTCAACATCTTACCCAAGTTTACCCAGGTGGTACCCCCAATATCTATAAAGCCACAGCATTACTGGCCTTGGGGCACCCCAATGCTGATATAGTTGCAGTGACCAGAATTAGATCTTCAATTTGCTTTTTTTTTTTTTTTAAATTCTATTACTTGTTCTATTGCTGGGCTAGAACAGTGACATCATCATAGCTCAAAGCAACCTCCAACTCCAGGGCTCAAGCAATCCTCCTGCTTCAGCCTAAGTAGCCAGGATTATACTTATGCACTACCACATCCAGCTATCATCTTAATTTTTGTAGAGATGGGATCTCACTATTCCCCATGTTGGTCTCAAATTCCTGGGCTCAGATGATCTTCCCCATCTCAGCCTCCCAAGGTGTTATGCCTGGCTTTGAATTCCCTTTGGAATTCAAATATGTGGAAAGTCTTCCCAAGAAAGTGGATGCAAACAAGCATAGGCTATGAAGATCAAAATAAGTACCTAACTCTTCGATTCCCAGACATCAGTTAAGCATCGAGGACACCCAAGAAAATATGACCTCACCAAACAAACTATTATTAAATAAGGTACCAGTGACCAGGTCAGTCCCTGAAGTTGCCGCACTGACCACCCCTCTGCCAGCTGCTCTGGTGCCACCTCAGGCTGGCATCTCTGGCAGGTGGGAACTAGGCGCTGACCGGTGCGATGGGGGCAGCCAAGCACTCCTGTGGCTCCAGCTCCAGCTCTGTGTGGGCCACAGCTTTCTGGCTTCTCTATGGGGCTGGTCTGTGGCAC